>CM050168.1:171983267-172098267 GCA_027410445.1 Discoglossus pictus | reverse complement strand
TCTTGGAGTGTCTGTATGAAAATGTAGCCCAATGTGTCTTCCATTAGCTGTTAATTTCCATTTCCTGCTATTAATGCTCATAAACTGCTCTTTTGAATAAATTCCAAATAATATCATTTGTGTGTCTTCAAGAGCTATTCTATATGTTTTTTTTATATACACTCAGTATATTTAATATTCTTTTTTTAACGTGAGAGCAGAGAGGTTCTAAGATTTACAGCCTCTATCTTTGTTTTGTCTGTATGCAGATGGTCCTTGGGGTTTGGATCATAGGGAGCTCCAGACATTGGACTCCTTGCTCACTTTTTCTTAGGAACTGCAGATAGACCGCATTGATAATATACAAGAGAGGCCAAAAGATATGTCTGAGGTTGGCTGTTTCTCCTGTTCAGGGTAGAATTGCCTGGTATTTTGGGGCTAATGGGTTAGACCAGACTGATATACTACAGGATATTTCTCCATGTAATGGGCACAAGTGGCTAAAAGAGGCTGCTCAGAGTGGCTTATCATGTCCATATAACTAACCTATTTAGATAGCTTTGTTTTGTCCCTATCTATAATTGTGCACAGTCTTTACACACAGCAGAGGTTGTGAATAGATTTTAACCAAGGTCCAAATATGTTTGTAAAGATGATAATAAGATCTGCTTACACACACATCCCCCCTGTGTATATACTGCACACATTACATACTTCACTACGGACTGTGTGGCATGTCAGAGAGATTGACTGCACAATGGTTCTGGAGGCTGCTCTCTGTATCTCTTTCACACAGCCCCCTGCCAGCACCGGTTATCAAAGGTAAAATATGTCACTATTTTACATAAGACATAAAATTTGAATACATTATCTCATTATATCGCTCCTCAACTACTGCAACTCTCTCCTTGCTCTCCTCACCATTATCCATCTGTCTCCACTCCAATCTATAATGACACTTCCGCTAGGCTCATCTACCTATTCATCGCTCAGCATCTGCAGCTCCTCTTTGCCAGTCACTCCATTGACTTCCCATAGCCTCCAGAATAAAATGTAAAACCATCATAACGTATTAAAACCCTCAACAACACTAACAGGGCAGATCAAAGTTTTTACGGTTTTGCTTTTGTAGTCATTTCATCAGCAGATACTTACCACACTCATATTTTGCAAGTTTAGCACTAAATATTGAGAAAGGATCCAGATCATCTCTTCAGATTATTAGACTCCCCTTTCATCCTCATAACGTGTTGTGACTGAAGTTGCTTTGCTGAGCTCACATTATGGAGGCAGAGAAGCTTTACTGAGCCTCATGTGAGGGAATTTAGAATTGGTTGCTGAAGGTACATTCAGGCTGCTCTGTGAACCATTCCTGGATTGCTACCTTGTCGTGGTGAAGGGGCTTGTGTACATCAATGAAGCTGTGAGCTACACCATGTAGGGTCACCCATGATGGGCAGGTCATAGCAGAGAGGTCAGACAGATCACATCTGGAGAAGGAACTGGTAACCCACTTCAGTATCTTTGCCAAGATAACCATATGAATAAGCACAACCAGACACGGTGTGCTGTGGTCAATAGTGTCAGAGAGTCGGACATGACTGAATGACTACACAACAAAATGATCCAATCACTCATATAGCATATTTATATTAAAAATAAATAATACAGGTAATTAATAATCATGCTAAACCATGGTATTATCATGTCAAAGGTCCAGGCAAATGGAGCTTGTGGACTTGATCCAGACAATCGTCTGCCTATTGACTATCACAGTTGTATAGAATGGCAGCAAAATCTATCCAATAGTGCATAATGTTCAGGAATAAAAGAGTCCATCTTAAATTCCTAAATTCAAACACGGCATCTTGAAAATCTGAAAGGATACCAGCCTAAGAGAGATTTGTACTCTAGAAAGGTATCACATACTACAGCCAGCATGTTTTTTTCTCCTGAATCCTTTCCTCTTCCTACTAAATGTAATAATGTATTAAACTGATTATATAACCATATACGTAATTTACTAAGAAATTGCAAACCATTCTCAAACTGCACGAGAAGAGGGGTTACCAGCCTATGGTACTAGACCCAAATATGGCCTAGTAACAACCAACATGTGGCCTTCTGTCCAGCACAAACTCATCAGCCTGAATTCATAGCATTGTTAGTTGTGAATTCAAATCAGTGATAGTTTGTTTCATTAATTAATGAAAGACAAACTAGTCCAGATCCTTAAAATTCTGACCATGTTTCGTTTAAGAATATCTAAGATATGTATATGTTTTTTTGGGCAATATGCTCTAATATTTAAAAAAACGTTGGCTCTTTAGCAATAAAAAACACTTATAAAAATAAGGCTAAATCATTTGTCTTAAACATGTTGAGACCTATATATTGAAAATGGGTGAGAAAGATGCTAGAGTTGAAGTCATAAACTACAACTGTGTGAATGTGATTAACACCTTTAGTAGGAGCTGTAACATAGGACACCTTAACCCTATTAATTCAGTGAGAAAGCAAGTACTTGCATAGGCATGAATTTGCTTATATATACACTTGCATAAACACTGAAAGTGAAATTTAGGCATAAAATAAATCCCGAAATACAAATTTTGAGTCTGGAATGTATGTAAAAATAAATAAATGATTGTTATTATAAAACAGTAAATTGTCCAAAATGCTAGGGTTCCATCTGGGATTACCAGATGTTCCAAAACAATATGTCTCCAAAATATATTATATTATTATAAAAAATATATTTATGGAAAAAGGCAGGCAGATAAAAGAAAGGCAGTGGCTTCGGTTTGTGGGATTCTCAGAAGTAGATTTTTCTCTTGCGGCGAGAATGTGAACTTCTGGAAACTAGTTTACAATCATGTGGTAGGTTTGTGGCTTCTATGGATGGGTTTTGGGTTTGGGTCCCCTATGTAGTGATTGACAGGCCCAGGTGGCCATACAAGAAAGTCTTATTTTATCCTGGTGATGGATCAGGGGGCATTTTCTACTCAATGGTTCTCTCAAAACATTAGGAAATTAACTGTGTTTAACTGTCCTATGCAACTGCCATCTAAAATAGAAAAGCTGATGTTTTTTTTTTAAATTATGTTTAAAAGCCAAACTATTAACAAGAAAGAATGACACAAAAGGAAAAAAAGTGACAGCAAGTGAATAGAAAAAAAAGGTTAGAATGAGCAAAAAATACAACAAGGAGAAAATAAAAATGAGTAATGGGGAGAGAGAGAAAAAGAGGAGTAACAGAGAGAGACAGAGAGGGGAAAGGAGAGAGAGAGACAGAGGGGAAAGGAGAGAGAGAGAGAGAGAGAGAGGGGGGGGAAAGGAGAGAGAGAGAGAGACACAGAGAGGGGAAAGGAGAGAGACAGAGACAGAGAGACAGAGAGAGAGAGAGAGAGAGAGAGAGAGAGAGGGAGAGAGAGACATCAGGAGCTCCTGTAAAAGTGCTGCAAAATATACCCAGATACATATGGTATGATGTTGGGTATGGGGTGTACGTTTCCCAAAGTGTGATAGAGGGCTCAATATGTGGACTGACTGTGCCTTAGGGAGTTCAGCTACAGAATTGCCTGGTATTTCAGGGCTGGGTCACTCTAGTGAGTGAGACCAGACTTGTACACTACAGGATTTTTCTCCCTGTGAAGGGTACAAGTGAGCTAAAAGAGACTGCTCAGAGTGGGTTAATAGGTTAGTTTTCTTCTCTGAATGAGCACCTCTAATTTGATTTTGAATTATTCACTTTTATCTAAATCCCAAATATTATTTTTCAATTTAGGAGAAAACATAGGACACCTGTGCTTTATAGTAAAGCCAACCCAACTTATAGTAGATACCATAGTTTTCCTCCATCTGGGCATCAGATACAAGAAGGTTCTAACAATATGTCTAGATAGGCCCAGTAAAAAACATGAAATCACAATTTTGGAATGTGCATACAGAGCTAAATTAATTTTAAATCCATTTTAGATACAAATATATTTATTTGTTAGTTTAAAGACAAACATTTCTTAATCCAACAAGCTCACAGTCCTTAATATAAATTTATGAAAAGATACAATCTTCTATATACTATTTTTTGATACTGTTGGGAATGATTTAGCATTACATGACATTTCCTAGGTAAAAAAAATAAAATGTGTGATTTCCCCATGGAAACTGCCAGCTGTTTGGTATTGACTTTGGATCTCCATAAAGAAAACCTATGAAGTATATATTGACAGGTAAAAAAAATTAACATTCCAGGTTTATGACTTGGGCAAGTTCCTAAGAGTTGTTTCAGAAGAAATAGGACTTTATTTCAACGGTTTACCGTTTGCTCAAGTAAAAAATAACTTTTATGTTATCATTTGAAATGTGCATTTATAAGTCACATTTTCAGCAAATTATACTGTGAATAAGCTTCTGTTTTAGCAAAGATTTCCTATGAGCGCACAATGAGCCCTTATTCAGCCGTTATAGTCAATTTCAATGGTTGCCTTTTTCCTGCACTTAAACAGTGCTGCCTTTTCATACAAAAAGCAGTTTCATAATAACCATATTTACTGCAAAAATAAATACTTTAAATTGACAGATTATCAAAAAGTGCCTTAATTATGAATAAAATGCCTGTTCTACATTCAAGACAAAAACTTAAGTTTGAAAAATATTATTCTGAACTTTAGATAAGTTAAATAATTTAAAATCTGGTCTGGGAAGTATCAGGGCATCCACAAATCTAACACAATTTACTAAAAGTATTGGTACAGACCTTATACTTTGAGGCAATTATGTTGGTAACTATTATTACACCTTAAACAAGCAGTAATATTACACCTACCTAATGTATCATCCAAAAATCTAATTTGGAGGGGTTTTTATTTTATTGTTTTTTATGTTTCAAATTTTTTTTCTTATGAAGTTTAGCAGCCAACATAAATATTTACAAAATCACAATATGGCAGATTTACATTTTGTTAACCATAATATGACTTTTGTAATTTCTTATACATTATTATTATTACTGACAATACATTTCTGTTTGTTCTTGGGTAACAAGGAAATAATATTAATTAAGAACTGGTGTTCCACTGTCCTATGCCACGGCCATATCCAATTGAAATCTGATGTTTTTTTCTTTTTATCATTAATATCCCTGGAAATAACAATAAAGAAAAACAAGGTTATTTGCACCTTGTTAATGGTCTATCATCTTTTGTCCTATGCACAAACCAACTAAAACAAATCACTAAATTAATATTATTAAATAACATAATCTAAAAACAATGATAGCAAAAATAGAAATACTTATATATATTGATCCATTTAGGTCCTTTTCATACTCATTATTCCATTCTAGCAGGATAATTTCAAAAGTACAAAAGTTTTAATTTAAGAATTGTCAGTACCGTAGCTGGGATCAAAGCTAGGCCTCACAAGTATTTTGTGTAAATGATGCAGTTCTCAAGTAATTTGCTTACATTGAGTCTGATAGTTGCTAACAGACTGAGTTTATGGAGACAAGCGCTCAGGTTCTTTTGTGACCATAATTTAGAAGAGCCAGCTAAAATACTTATATTCTTTTCTCACTGCAATATTTTAAATACACACACATATATATACATATATATGTGTGTATAATTATATATATAAATACATATATAAAGAATCCAACAAAAAATCTGATAATATTTGGGTTGCAGCAAGTAGAGTGCATTGGTATTTGAAGGGACTTTGAAGATTCTGAAAGGACCAAATTTCACGAGTCAAGGAAGGTCCTGGCAGCAGCGATGGAGAATAAAAACGGAGTTATTTATAAGAATTCTTAAATAAAAAAAATAATTATGCATTCATTTTTAAAAGCACAAAACAATTTCAGTGTTCAACATTCTCATGATGTAGAGTAACATTGATAAATTATATGTAATTTTTTTGCAAGTTACTTACAGAGGCAGTAAAGGGTTAAATGATGCTTACTGGTAAATTCAGACCCAAACTCTCGCTGCAGACATCACAAGAGTTAAGTAAATAAATAATGCATGCGGCTGCCGTGTTCTTAACCTTGTGTACTTTGCTATCCAGGAGCAAAAATAATTACATCAAAATATGGATAGGGAATAGAATTTTGGCAGGCGGCTGTGGATGGATTCTCACATAAATATTAAAGTATTGAAACTCTTCTGCTTAAGCGATATTAGATCACACAAATATATAATTTTCAAAATTATACATTATAGAGACAGCCATGGTTATTTTATTGCTCCAGGAGAAATTAAAGGCAAATTATGTTTGTTTTAGATCAATGTGACTTAATTTTAGGCTCCTCAGTGTAACTTTTCTAAAAATATAAATGTCATTACTTTTAAGAAGTCCCCAGAGTAGTATATTCTCAGCATCTGGAAGCTCCACAGCCTTCCTATTCTCTCTTATGTAGGATGCCATGTTTCATCTAGGTGCCTCTGACTGCGAGTGTCATCTAGTGTAACACCTGCAGTCAGAGGCTTCACACTATCCGTGTCTCATAATGCCCTGCGGCAAGCAAACAGTGACATGCTGTGTGTCAGAGCATCATGAGACACTGACAGTGTAAAGCCCCTCTCTGTGGGTACAGTATTAGATCATCACCGTGAAACATGGCACCCTGCATGAGATAAAACAGGAAGAAAGGCGAGGGGCCTTTGGAAAAGAAGTTAAAAAAAAAAATCAGTACAAATGAGACCTTGATTTAATTACTATAAAAGTATATGTCTTTGAGTGTAAACTATTTTTATAGATGATTTAAAGAGCGTGTAGGATCTGCACCAGAGGGTAGAAAATGGGGGCCATAATCTAGGAAAACAAACCTCCTTATCTGCAGTGAAATTCCTGCATTGGATTACTCAATAAGGATTGGATTATGACCGGAATCACATGCTCAATATTGCTTAGATTAACAGCCTTATTAAATTGCAATTCGGCAAATTCTAAAGGGCTCTATATAAGCACATAGCATTTTTTTTTTTCAGAAGTTTTTAGCTTGTGAAGACCTTGCTTTTGGATAGAAAACTTCTGTAAAAAAATTTGCTCTAGAGCAGTTTAGAATTTGCCAAATTGCAATTTAATAAGGCTGTATGACTGAAACCACATGCTCAATAGGGATTGGATTTAATTATGATCACAATCACATGCCCAATAGGAATTTCATTTGATTATGATCACAATCACATGCTCAATAGTGATTGGATTATGACTAGAACGACATGCTCAATAGGCATTGGATTATGACCGGAACCACATGCTCGATATGGATTAGACTATGACTGTAACCACATGCTCAATATTGATTAGAATGGATTATGACGGGCTGCTTTTGAAATCCCTATTCCCATGTATCTCCATCATGTTATTAGGACCATCTATGAATTCAATTTTAAATTTGCAGATGTTTTTTTATATTAGCAATATTGTGTTCAGCACATGCTCATTTATATAGATAATAAACATGTGGGAGATCGGTGTCTCTTTAAAAATATGACAAAGCTTATCTACTGTCTCTGTAACAGAATCCATGCCCTAATTCATCTAAAATTAGGTAGAACCTGGCTGCTCTTTATTTTTATTTTTTGACACAAATTAAAATTAAGTCATTCAGAGGATCACCTGGGTCCTTCCCCTTTAATTGAATTATGGGAGCTCTGCATTGCTTGTGAGCTCACACAAGTATGGGCCCAGACCACTTAACTGGGACAGGATAATCCCAAGAGCTCTGTCTGAGGTGAGATGAAGATAAAGAGATAATGATTAAGTCTTGTCAACTTTGATTCATTTAATACAATAGAACAGCCGATTAAATAATATAAAAAATACACATTATAAATGAGTATTATATAATGTTATTTTGTCTATGCTCTCTCTCTGTGCACTCTCTCGCTTTACTCTCTCACTCTCTCTCGCTGTGTGCGCTCCCTCTGTGTGTGTGAACACAGTCTGCTCTTTCCCCCTCCCTCTCTGTGCTCTCGCTCTCTGTGTGCACTCCCTCTGTACCTCTCTCTCTGTACCCCTCCATCTCTCGATGCGCACGCTCTGTGCTCTCTCTCTTTGTGCTCTTTGTCTGTGCAATCTCTCTGTGCGCTGTCTGTGCTCTCTGCATGCATTCTCGCTAAGGACCCCTCTATCTCTCTCTTTCTCTGTACCTCCCTCTCACTCATTTTGCACTCTGTCTCTCTGTGCTGTGTGTCTCTCTCTGTACCTCTCTACCTCGCTCTCTCTCACTCACTTTGGTCAGCGTCTATCTGTCCTGTGTTGTGTTTTCTCTGTGCTGTCTCTGAACTGCATCATGGCTGCTGGCTGCTATTAATTCCTCCTTTTAGGCCCCGCTCTGATGATGTCATGTCCACACCCCTCAATGACATTATACACATTATGAAATATATATATAGCAGTATTCCAACATGATAACGACCCCAAACACACCTCCAAGACGACCACTGCCTTGCTAAAGAAGTTGAAGGTAAAGGTGATGGACTGGCAAAGCATGTCACCAGACCTAAACCCTATTGAGCATCTGTGGGTATCCTCAAACGGAAGGTGGGGCAGTGCAAGGTCTCTAACATCCACCAGCTCCGTGATGTCATCATGGAGGAGTGGAAGAGGACTCAAGTGGCAATCTGTGAAGCTCTGGTGAACTCCATGCCCATGAGGGTTAAAGCAGTGCTGGAAAATAATGGTGGCCACACAAAATATTGACACTTTGGGCCCAATTTGGACATTTCCACTTAGGGGTGTACTCACTTTTGTTGCCAACAGTTTAGACATTAATGGCTGTGTGTTGAGTTATTTTGAGGGGACATTAAATTTACACTGTTATACAGGCTGTAAACTTACTATACATTATAGCAGTCTTTTTTTTCAGGGTTGTCACATAAAAAGATGTAATAAAATATTCACCAAAAAGTGAGGGGTGTACTCACTTTTGTGAGATACTGTATATATATATATATATACATATACACACACACACACACGTATATACATGGCAAAGGAGTGTTGGAGCAATAGTCTTCAATTAATTCATTTTTTGTTGTATATTAAATGTAATGTTAAACCAACACATAGATACAGTATCTTAAGAATGCTAAAGCTTTTTCCAGTATGAAGAACTTTGCACTGTGACTAATTTACTTAAGGTGATATAGAAGGTTCCTGGATGTTACTAGGTATATAATATCCCTGTGTATCTATTTACTGTTACTGTATATGCTTTACTTTATTAAAAAGTCCTTATACAGTGCCTTGCAAAAGTATTCACCCCCTTGACTTTTTACCTATTTTATTACATTACAGCCTTAAGTTCAATGTTTTGTTAATGTGAATTTTATGTGATGGGATCAGAACACAATAGTCTAAGTTGGTTAAGTGAAATGAAAAAAATATATACCGTACATAAAACTATTTTTTAGAAGTAGAAAACAGAAAATTGGCATGTGCGTATGTAATCACCCCTTTGTTATAGAGCCCATAAAAAGTGGTGCAACCAATTACCTTCAGAAGTCACATAATTAGTGAAATGATGTCCACCTGTGTGCAATCTAAGTGTCCCATGATCTGTCATTACATATACACATCTTTTTTGAAATGCCCCAGAGGCTGCAACACCTAAGCAAGAGGCACCACTAACCAAACACTGCCATGAAGACCAAGGAACTCTCCAAACAAGTAAGGGACAATGTTGTTGAGAAGTACAAGTCAGGGTTAGGTTATAAAAAAATATCCAAATCTTTGATGATCCCCAGGAGCACCATCAAATCTATCATAACCAAATGGAAAGAACATGGCACAACAGCAAACCTTCCAAGAGACGGCCGCCCACTAAAACTCATGGACCAGGCAAGGTTGGCATTAATCACAGAGGCAGCACAGAGACCTAAGGTAACCCTGGAGGAGCTGCAGAGTTCCACAGCAGAGACTGGAGTATCTGTACATAGGACGACAATAAGCCGTAAGCTCCATAGAGTTGGGCTTTATTGCAGAGTGGCCAGAAGAAAGCCATTACATTCAGCAAAAAAAAAAAATGGCACGTTTTGAGTTTGCGAAAAGGCATGTGGGAGACTCTAAAAATGTGTGGAGGAAGGTTCTGGTCTGATGAGAAGAAAATTAAACCTTTTGGCCATCAAAGAAAATGCTATGTCTGGGCAAAACCCAACACATCACATCACCCAAAGAACACCATCCCCACAGTGAAACATGATGGTGGCAGCATCATGCTGTGGGGATGTTTTCAGCAGCTGGGACTGGGAAACTGGTCAGAGTTGAGGGAAAGATGAAACACAGGGATATTCTTGAGCAAAACCTGTACCACTCTGTGCGTGATTTGAGGCTAGGACGGAGGTTCACCTTCCAGCAGGACAATGACCCCAAACACACTGCAAAAGCAACACTTGAGTGGTTTAAGGGGAAACATGTAAATGTGTTGGAATGGCCTAGTCAAAGCCCAGACCTCAATCCAATAGAAAGTCTGTGGTGAGACTTAAAGATTGCTGTTCACAAGTGAATACCATCCAACTTGAAGGAGCTAGAGCAGTTTTGCTCTACAAAGAATTGACTTTCGGGGGTGAATAGTTATGCACATTGACTTTTTCTGTTATGTTGTCCTATTTGTTGTTTGCTTCACAATAAAAAAAAAAAAAAAAAAAAAAAAAAACATCTTCAAAATTGCGGGCATGTTCTGTAAATTAAAATGATGCAAATCCTCAAACAATCCATTTTAATTCAAGGTTGTGGGGCAACAAAGCCCGAAAAATGCCAAGGGGGTGAATACTTTTGCAAGGCACTGTAAGCTCTCGTTACTGCCTAGAATCAAACTTATAGTCCCTGTATGGGTCTGCCCACTTACTAAGATCCAGGAACCTTCCATATCCATTTAAAGTAAATGTAAAAATGAAGTACCTGATTTGTGTTTGTTAACCAATAGTAATGTGACTACATCTTGTGGTTTTGTTCTTATATTCTGTGAAATTATTTTACACCAAGAGCAGTATTTATCTGTGACGCCAACAGTCCTTCTTTGTAAAGAGTAGAATCCTTTACATGTATTAAGGTGGCATGAGCTGAATGTAGTCAGCATTATAGGGTGAAACCCTGTCATTACCGCCTGTGAAGGAAGCCAATGATTTTAAAAGGAATAAATTACAATACTCCGGTCTATGGTTGGGAGGGAGAGAGGAAGAGCATGAAAGAGACAGAAAGAGTGACACAAAGGGAAAAAAGTGACAGCAAGTGAATAGAAAAAAAAGGTTAGAATGAGCAAAAAAGACAAGGAGAAAATAAAAATGAGTAATGGGGAGAGAGAGAAAAAGAGGAGTAACAGAGAGAGAGACAGAGAGGGGGGAAAAGGAGAGAGAGAGAGAAAGAAAGAAAGAAAGAAAGAGAGAAAGAAAGAAAGAAAGAGAGAGAGAAAGAAAGAAAGAGAGAGAGAAAGAAAGAAAGAAAGAGAGAGAGAAAGAAAGAAAGAGAGAGAGAAAGAAAGAAAGAAAGAGAGAGAGAAAGAAAGAAAGAGAGAGAGAAAGAAAGAGAGAGAGAGAGAAAGAAAGAAAGAAAGAAAGAAAGAAAGAGAGAGAGAGAGAGAAAGAGAGAAAGAAAGAAAGAGAGAGAGAGAGAAAGAAAGAAAGAGAGAGAGAGAAAGAGAGAGAGAGAAAGAGTGAGAGAGAAAGAGTGAGAGAGAAAGAGTGAGAGAGAAAGAGTGAGAGAGAAAGAGTGAGAGAGAAAGAGTGAGAGAGAAAGAGTGAGAGAGAAAGAGTGAGAGAGAAAGAGTGAGAGAGAAAGAGTGAGTGAGAGAGTGAGAAAGAGAGAGTGAGAAAGAGAGAGTGAGAAAGAGTGAGTGAGAAAGAGAGAGTGAGAAAGAGTGAGTGAGAAAGAGTGAGTGAGAAAGAGTGAGTGAGAAAGAGTGAGTGAGAAAGAGTGAGTGAGAAAGAGTGAGTGAGAAAGAGTGAGTGAGAAAGAGTGAGTGAGAAAGAGTGAGTGAGAAAGAGTGAGTGAGAAAGAGTGAGTGAGAAAGAGTGAGTGAGAAAGAGTGAGTGAGAAAGAGTGAGTGAGAAAGAGTGAGTGAGAAAGAGTGAGTGAGAAAGAGTGAGTGAGAAAGAGTGAGTGAGAAAGAGTGAGTGAGAAAGAGTGAGTGAGAAAGAGTGAGTGAGAAAGAGTGAGTGAGAAAGAGTGAGTGAGAAAGAGTGAGTGAGAAAGAGTGAGTGAGAAAGAGTGAGTGAGAAAGAGTGAGTGAGAAAGAGTGAGTGAGAGAGTGAGTGAGAAAGAGTGAGTGAGAAAGAGTGAGTGAGAAAGAGTGAGTGAGAAAGAGTGAGTGAGAAAGAGTGAGTGAGAAAGAGTGAGTGAGAAAGAGTGAGTGAGAAAGAGTGAGTGAGAAAGAGTGAGTGAGAAAGAGTGAGTGAGAAAGAGTGAGTGAGAAAGAGTGAGTGAGAAAGAGTGAGTGAGAAAGAGTGAGTGAGAAAGAGTGAGTGAGAAAGAGTGAGTGAGAAAGAGTGAGTGAGAAAGAGTGAGTGAGAAAGAGTGAGTGAGAAAGAGTGAGTGAGAAAGAGTGAGTGAGAAAGAGAGAGAAATGGAGAGAAAGAGAGAGAGAGAACAAAAAAGGAGTAACGGGAAAGAGAGAAGAAAAAAAAAAGGAGTAATGGGAGGAGAGAGAGAAAAAAAGGAATACCGGGGAGAGAATGAAAAAATAATAAGAGTAACAGGGTAGAGAGAGAAAAAAGGAGTAATGTGGCAGAGAAAAAAAAAAAAGAAGTAACTGGGAGGATACAGAAGAGAGAAAGGGAGAAATGAGAATGAAAGAAACCACAAAAAAATAATTACAAATAAAAAAGAATGACAGAAAACGAATGACAGAGTAAGCGAGAGAGGCTTTGGAAAATCATATGTAAAAATACATTGCAGTAGTTGCAGCATTTTCTCCATGAAATAATACATGGATAGGTGATGTTGGAGTGCAAAACATAATCCATCATTTCTGGGTGTCACTGCAGATCACAGTCAGAATGGCTGAAGCAATGATCAGGTCTCCCTTGCTAAACATGGAAATACTGGCCTGTATACTATACTGCATGCTCAATAGTTCCTGAGAAAGTCTTATTTGTAGAGATGAAATGCTTTAAAGAACATAGGGATATCATACAGTGCCTGTTTTTTTATATATCTTTAACAAGCCACCATAGTTTTGTAATGATCAGAAGAAGATGACTGAAAGAGGAACTACTATCATAATGAACAGGACACCGCAAAGGCTCCAAAATGTGATATTATTTTAAACTATATATATTACAGTGCCTTGCAAAAGTATTCACCCCCCTTGGCATTTTTTGTGTTTTGTTGCCTCACAACCTGGAATTAACATGGATTGTTTGAGGATTTGCATCATTTAATTTACAGAACATGCCCACAACTTTGAAGATGTTTTTTTTTTTTTTATTATATGATTTTCTTTAATTATTATTGTGAAGCAAACAACAAAAAGGCCAAAATAACAGAAAAAGTCAATGTGCATAACTATTCACCCCCCTAAAGTCAATACTTTGTACAGCCACCTGTTGCGGCAATCACAGCTCCAAGTTCCTTTGGATAAGTCTCTATGAGCTTGCCACATCTTACTACTGGGATTTTTGCCCATTCCTCCTTGCAAAACAGCTCCAGCTCCTTCAAGTTGGATGGTTTTCGCTTGTGAAGAGCAATCTTTAAGTCTGACCACAGATTTTCTATTGGATTGAGGTCTGGGCTTTGACTAGGCCATTCCAACACATTTACACGTTTCCCCTTAAACCACTCAAGTGTTGCTTTAGCAGTGTGTTTGGGGTCATTGTCCTGCTGGAAGGTGAACCTCCATCCTAGCCTCAGATCACGCACAGAGTGGTACAGGTTTTGCTCAAGAATATCCCTGTATTTAGCACCATCCATCTTTCCCTCAACTCTGACCAGTTTCCCAGTCCCGGCTGCTGAAAAACATTCCCACAGAATGATGCTGCCACCACATTTCACTGTGGGGACGGTGTTCTTTGGGTCATGTGATGTGTTGGGTTTGCGCCAGACATAGCGTTTTCTTTGATGGCCGAAAAGTTCAATTTTAGTCGCATCAGACCAGAGCACCTTCCTCCATACATTTTGGGAGTCTCCCACATGCCTTTTCGCAAACTCAAAACGTGCCATTTTGTTTTTTGCTGAAAGTAATGGCTTTCTTCTGGCCACTCTGTCATAAAGCCCAATTCTATGGAGCGTACGGCTTATTGTCGTCCTATGTACAGATACTCCAGTCTCTGCTGTGGAACTCTGCAGCTCCTCCAGGGTTACCTTAGGTCTCTGTGCTGCCTCTCTGATTAATGCTGTCTCTTGGCAGGTTTGCTGTTCTGCCATGTTCTTTCCATATGGTTATGATAGATTTAACGGTGCTGCTTGGAATCATCAAAGATTTGGATATTGTTTTATAACCCAACCCTGACTTCAACAACATTGTCCCTTACTTGTTTGGAGAGTTCCTTGGTCTTCATGGCAGTGTTTGGTTAGTGGTGCCTCTTGCTTAGGTGTTGCAGCCTCTGGGGCCTTTCAAAAAAGGTGTGTATATGTAATGACAGATCATGTGACACTAAGATTGCACACAGGTGTACATTATTTCACTAATTATGTGACTTCTGAAGGTAATTGGTTGCACCAGAGCTTTTTATGGGCTTCATAAGAAAAAGGGGGTGAATACATACGCACATGACAATTTTCTGTTTTCTATTTCTAAAAAATAGTTTTATGTATATAATTTTCTCATTTCACTTCACCAATTTAGATTTTTGTGTTCTGATCCATCACATAAAATTCAGATTAACAAAACATTGAACTTAAGGCTGTATTGTAACAAAATAGGTAAAAAGTCAAGGGGTGAATACTTTTGCAAGGCACAGTATTTTTCCAATTACTTTTCAAGAGATCAAACCTCTATTTTTAATAGATCTCTTGCACAAAATAATAAGGAGGACAATGGCTAAATAATTAAATATTACCAGACAGTTAAAATACATTGATGACTTTTAAATATTAAAAGTTGGATTACACAGTTATATACTATATGTATTTGAGTCAGATGTCATTATTTCCTAAGCTGGCTGTATACAGAATGAGCTGTACATGGCACTAATTAGTACCAGCTGTTCTGGCTAACTAACAAAGTATTTAATTGCCTGTATTAGTTGTATTGTTCTCTTTCAACTATTGCTAGTCAAATATAGAGATAGCCTAGTGATTAAAGCAACTACCTTTGATAAAAAGTTTGTGAGTTCAACTCCTTCCAGTTCCTTTTTTTCCTGTTTTATCATAAATGTGTGTTTACAGTTTATATCTGTTTTATCCTGTAGTGTAAACAGTGTTTATGAGATATACCTCACAGTAAACCCCTTTTATATTATATCCCACATACTCTGCTACATTGGGTTACTCCACATGCTTGCCATTTAGTAGTTCAGTCATGTCCGACTCTATGACCCTATGGACCACAGCACTCCAGGCACATCTGTCAGCCACCGCCCTTTTGACCTCCCTCAAGCTCATGCTCACTGCTTCAATGACCTCTTCTATTCAACTCCACCTTTGCCGTCCTCTACTTTTCCACATTACCCGATCCCAATATTGAATGGTAGATGACTCACCCATGTGACCAATCCTATTAGTTATTCCTGCTCACAGAAGGGTTTTGTCACTTACCTCGCCAGAGCAAAAGCGTTATCCTACTTAAAAATAGGTTATCAACTTCCCTGCTGTTTTTTTTTCACAATCTAAATTGTCATAACACCACTGAATCATTACCCATGGGGGAATAAGCAGAAAAGCTTCCCAAATTAAACATCTCAAAATAATAACAAATATATAAAATAACATAAAAAACGGAGGATTAAATTGTGATCATCTGGTCACACATACATACACACACACATTATATATATATATATATATATATATATATATATATAAATATATATATACACACACATACACACTAGCGACTTGCCCGTCAAAAATTACGGCAATAAAATTTGAAGCCTGGCAATGCTGTTTGCCACACAATGCGATGTTCTGCCCCCTCTGAGCACCTTCGGCGCTCATCACAAGCCTCTCCTCCCATCTACTTCACCACTCATTACAGGCCTCGTCAACTAGTAACTTGCCATGTGTCTCTCTCCACCATCTCCACCCTGTCCCTTCCCTGTGTCTTTCTCCTCTGTGTGTCTGCTGAATTTTTGCGTGGGATGCACTGACTGCCGTTGGTTTTATTTTCAAAGTCCCCCGTGTCTGGCGTTGTTACTGTCTTTGCCGTCGTGTATTTTCTAAGTCCTGCGTGCCTGTCGTTCGCCTGTGTCCCCCGTGCCTGGCGTTGTTGGTGTGTTACTGTCTTTGTCGTCGTGCATTTTATAAGTTGTGCGTTGCTGGCCTGGCAGAGCCTCGTTTTCATCTTTTTTCAGAATTTTTACGTTTTTTTCTGCCAACATTTTTTTTTCCCACTTAGGTAATTTTCGATTGTTAAAAAAGACAAAATTTGCCTCAAATTAACTTGCAACCTCACTCACTGGGGCCCTGACTCTCCCCCTGTTCTGTGTGTGAGTGTGTAAGTGAATTTGAGGCCTATTTGTGTGTTTTCCTCGTCTTTTCCAGTTTGGTGGTTCGGCCGTTAAAGTTTATTTTTTATTTTTTGCAAGCTCGTGTCTCAACTGCTCACCTTGCTTCGTGTGACGACAACTTGCAGTCTGACAACTATTATATGTGATTGTAGACATGGCCGATTACTCATTAGGCCAACCAGGCAGCCCCCTATGGGCGCTTCCCTGTGAGGGAGGGTCATCAATGTTTTTTACAAAATGGTTCCTGGCTTAAAAAAATAAAATGCTGCAGTTTTACGCCTGGAAAGGGAACTTACACGCACAGAAAAGGGAAAAATGGGTCTGTGCATACCTTGTGTACTCACTCGCAGGGGCTCCTCCACTTCACTGCCTAGGGGCTCCAAAAAGGTAGATCCAGCCCTGGATGTGAGATTTTCAAGTCCTTTTTTTTTCCATATTGTACTATTCCTTTGTTTTAATTGTATAATTGATGGAAAATGAAAATACAAGTGATTGGAGTGGATGATTAGAGTTAATTTTTCTGGAGGCTGTAAACATTCTAACGAGATACCGGATGGTGCACATTTTGCTAGAACACCAAATGTTGTTATTCCTCAAGTTTGGCATCAATAATGTGTACAACTAATGAGGGGAGAAACTGAATCTAAATGCTGCAGAATTTCTGTGGTGTGGGGTTTAGTATTTGCTAAAATCAACTTAAAAAAAAAACACAAACATTAATTGCTGTAGTACCATAAATTAAAATGTGAATACCAGTCAATATTTAAAAAAAAAAAAAAAATACCCAGTGATTATACTGGCTTCTGTGTAAGCTGTAAAAGACCATGGTAGATTGGGGAAATCGTTAGATGTTTGTGATGTTTCCAACAAATTAACATTAGCAGCTGTGGACATAAAACTATGTTTAGGTAAATCTTTACTTTAGTAGACTCTGCTTATAAATGTGGGATGCCATGTTTGGGTGTTGCACTCTTCTGGTTTGCTTTGAGACTGAGTGGGTGTGTTGTAATTTCATGATCTATTCAAGGGAGATAGTAGGACAAAGGAAGGGGTGAGGGGGTTGTTGACTGGTGTATTCAGCTCCCCTCTGGGCCCAAAAAAATGTTTTGTGCTGGGCTCCACCAGAACCAAATCACCCAGACCCATTCTCATAACTGCTCCCCTCCCGAGGCGTCTTCCCATAACAGTAAACCTTCCCAAGTCCCGTGCCCATTTCTGCTTAGACACAAAAGACCCATTTTCTTCGCTGCTCTCCATCTCTTAACCTTCTGTCGGTGTGGGCTGGGGTGGGGACCCCAGGGGCCCCCCCAATGCAGAAAAAAAATGTTATGTAAAAATTATATATATTTTTTAAATTACACAGCAACCCCCCTCCCCCAGCCCCCAAAAGAGGGCCCTCTTGTACTGCACCACTGGTAGATTCACAGCTGCTTCTCACTCCATCCCATAGGCTCTGTAGAGGCAGCTTGCAAGTATATATGCAAGCCATGCTCTGTAAATGCCCCTAGTACATTGAAAACTAAGTTTTACTGTCATGGTAGGTTCCATGCAGTAGCAGAGACTGCTAAAATGAAGTTTTGCTCTTAAAATGCATGTATCTTGATGGCTTACACAGTTGCTAATGTGGTTAGTTTGTTACGTACTTTACAAACATGAAGTTTTTGCTGATCTACATTAGTCCTTGTTATTGTACGCTCTTATGAAAAGCTTCACACGCTAACGACACTTGCTTCCCTTTAGTCATTCTGGATAGACCTTGGATATAAATATGACCTTCATTCCAGTGGTGGAGCTAGTGCATAGGGGGCTCCGGTGTGGAGGGGAAGGCACAATTTTTTTTTTGCACTTCCCAAACCCCCTCCAACTTCAATGCAGTACATATAAAATATATATCAAATACATACAAAAAAAATAAATATGTGGGTCTGTATATATTATATACAGTATCTCACAAAAGGTGAGTACACCCCTCACATTTTTGTAAATATTTTATTATATCTTCTCATGTGACAACACTGAGGAAATGACACTCTGCTACAATGTAAAGTAGTAAGTGTACAGCCTGTATAATATATACATTTGCTGTCCCCTCAAAATAATTCAACACACAGCCATTAATGTCTGAACCGTTGGCAACAAAAGAGTACAGTGGAAATGTCCAAATTGGGCCCAAAGTGTCAATATTTTCTGTGGCTACCATTATTTTCCAGCACTGCCTTATCCCTCATGGGCATGGAGTTCACCAGAGCTTCACAGGTTGCCACTGGGGTCCTCTTCCACTCCTCCATGATGACATCACAGAGCTGGTGGATGTTAGAGACCTTGCACTCCCCCACCTTCCATTTGAGGATACCCCGCAGATGCTCAAAAGGGTTTCGGTCTGGAGACATGCTTGGCCAGTCCATCACCTTTACCTTCAGCTTCTTTAGCAAGGCCAAATTTGGACCAAATCACAGTAAAGATCTCTAAAACATGTTGGAAGGCTTTTTTAATTTTTTAAATAAGTGTATTTTTCACTGAGAAATCAAATCAAATATTTGTTTGCATGTAACACTAACTGCCCCTGCCAGGACCACAGCTATAACTCCGTGTAGTGAAAAAAAAAAGAAAACAATAAGCCTTAACAAATCTTTCTGTGCAGAGCATGAAATGTTGGAATCCCCAAAACGGGTCAGTTATGGGTTAACTAGTCATTGCAGGGGGAAAAAAATGCTATAGATCACTTCACTGCGTGGCTTGGCTGTTATTACTATTGCAACAGCCAGTAGGATGAATGCACTTTGTATGTAAAAAGGCTTAAAATATTTTCTAGCTATTATTAGTGTAATTAAAAATCAGATAATTTTAACATATAATCTTGTTCTCTTTCACACCATGAGGTGGGGTCTGAGTTTACAACTGAATCCGATCACAAGGATATATAGAGAAAGACATACATACCCCAGGCTTCTTTGCAACACAGCAACCCCAGAGTATGATACAAATGCTTTCTCCTGATTGGCCAAAATACATTATGCTAATCTTAATCAGCTTGCAAATTGAAAAGATTTAGCAAACACCGGGGTGAGTTTGTAAATGTTTATTTTGGTATTTTTTCATGCAAAAGAAATGTTTGCATGCACTACTGATTCCCCTCTATCAGATACATTCATAATCCAGAAAACTTAAATATGCCTTGAAGGGGCCCGATATGCATTGGTTGTTCATCACTGATCTGCACAGAATAATCCAAGTGTTAATAATAGGTTAACATTGTTTCTTGGAAACTGCACTTTAGAAGAAAAGACCAATAACTGACATGTTATCTCATATGCAAATTAGGCTAATTATTATTAGACTATAACAAAGGTTGCAGCGGCATTAATATAACTTAGAGTTTAACAGATCACTGTAGTTCTATATTTAATATCTAAAATTTAGCAAAACTACAGGGAACTTTATAACAGGGAAACTATTTTTGAAAGTAAAATATTATACAGCCTTTCATTTATCACCTTTTATATGCAATTATATTGCAGTGGAATCTACCATTTTGGTGTCTACTCAACTTCTCCTATCTATGGAAGTAGATGAACAAACGGAAGCTTCTGTCTGCTGAAGCTAAAAAATGCCATTGTTTGGATAGTACGAAACGAAAGCTCATACCTTTTTAAGACAGCAGTAGCTTAATATATATCACGGTAAAGTCAAGCTGATATAGAGTAAAGTTCAAACAAAACAAGTTTAAAATAATTTACGGTATATAATATTAACTTACTAAGCCAATTACCAGACTACCATAAAATACCACCTGACACTATTGCAATCTCCCAGCAGCCAGTCTCTCAGATCAAGATGGCTCTCCATTTTAGCACAACTGTAGTATATCAATCTGGTCCCATACAAAAACATGGTCCAGCCCCAAACGGAAACTGGTAGTCTATGTATGTGCCTTTTCTTATTTTTATGTGCATGCACTTGAGAAAGACCATGGATTCTAAAGGTTGTGCTACTTTATTATCGTTAGTAAACCTTGGTAAACATGAGTGACTCACTGTGATGAAGAAGCCATGTGTTATAGTGCGTGATTCATCCGCACCACAATAATAATAATAAACTAAATAGAATAAAAGTGTATTGTTCATTTGGAAGCATTTCAGACTTATGCCTCCAAGTAATTGTCCTTTCCATCCTTGGCTATCAATAGCACCTTCGTTAAAAAAAATATAACTACCTACAACTTGTTTATTACTTATTAAGAAACGTTGTGCGTTGGTTTGTCTCCGTTGTGTCAAAGTCTACAATCATTGTTTTGGAAACTAGTCCTCGAACACATTATACCAGCATACAATCAGATTCTGGTAGAGGCAGAAAAAGACATTTGTAAAACAAAAGAGAAAGAGAAAGAGAAAGAGAAAGAGAGAGAGAGAGAGAGAGAGAGAGAGAGAGAGAGAGAGAGAGAGAGAGAGAGAGAGAGAGAGAGAGAGAGAGAGAGAGAGAGAGAGAGAGAGAGAGAGAGAGAGAGAGAGAGAGAGAGAGAGAGAGAGAGAGAGAGAGAGAGGGGACGAGCAAATACAGAAAAGGAGACAGAGAAGGGAGAGAGGAAAGGAGAGTGGAGAAGAGACAGGGGAAAGAGAGAGCAGACAGAAATAAAGAAGCGAGAGACAGAAAAGGAGAGAGGAAAAGGAGGAGAGAGGAAATGAGAGTGGAGAAAAGAGAGAGGGGAAAGAAGAAAGCGAAGGGAGAGGATAGAAGAAAGGGGTGACGAAAGGGGAGAAGAGAGAGTAACAATAGTACCGTATTGGTCCGAATATAAGCCGCACCTTTTCCCGATTTTTGAGTTTGCGAGTTACGGGTGTGGCTTATATTTGCGACCGTAAGCAAATGATTGCCGATTTGCAAGCTTGCCAATTCCGTGCGCGGCTTATATTCGCGAACGTAAAATTACTGCCGATTTGCACGATTGCGAGTTAAGGGTGCCTATTTGCATGCTTGAGAGTGCGGTATTGTAGCAATTGATTAGCGATTTACGGTTTTAGTGATTCTAACATCCTGTAAGGCCTGTAACCTGCTAAAGTAGTTACAGTACTAATTAGAAAGCCTGTTTCTTGCAATGGCTGACCACTTGGAGAGTCTTTTTCGCTCCAATTTTATTAATGCGGCTTATATTCGAGTAATATATTTTTTTCCCTTGAATTTTACAGGTGTGGCTTATATTCGGGCCAATACGGTAATAGCGAAAAAGAAAGAGAGATAAAGGGGAGGTGAGATAGAGAAAAGGAGAGTGGGAGAAAGATAAGGGAGAAAAGAGAGAATAAAGAAGAAAAAGGAAGAAAAGAAATAAAAGAAAAGGATTAGTTATTAAAGTATTGAATTATATTTTCACATTCCAATGAATGTTCTATCAATTAAAATTTCTATTTTGCAGCTAATTTCCCAATGAAATGGACTCATACCATCATTTATGATGGCTAATTATATATATGAAATAGCATCCAGAATCTCTTCTAAAGAGCTCATTGCAAGAAGCATCTAGTCTGTGTATATTTTTGATATTTGGAAGTCATGAAACATAAAAATGAAAGCAATAAATAAATGAAGAGGGAGTCACTTTCTCCACCTCTGCAACAACTTCTGCAAATGAGCTCTGGATAATCACAAATAGCTTCCAAAATGCTTTATGTGAATCCCTTCAATCAATGCAGGAGCAGCAGGTACAAAGCATTGGTGATAACTACATGGTAGGGGCCACAGAGGTATGTATGTGTGTGTGTATATATATATATATATATATATATATATATATATATATATATATATACGCATACATACATAATGTTATTCAGTCGTGTCCAACTCTCCATGACACAGCACACCAGGCACATCACTTGGCCATTACCCCTTTGAGCTCCCTTCAAACTCATGTTCATTGTTTCAGTGACCTTATGTATCAATCTTTGCCTCTGCCTCCCCTTTCAAGCTTTCCCAGCATCAGTCTTCTCTAGGGAATCCTGTCTTCTCGCGATCTGGACAAAATATTTGAGCTTCAGCCGCATGATCAAACCTTCACTGTATGACTAATATATATATATATATATATATATATATATATATATATATATATATATATATATATATATATATATATATATATATATAGGGGTGGGTTTCCTAACAACCTAGAAGTCAGGGCTCCTAAAATTTGGCTTCTAAATATATTCCAAAGTATGAAGGTCTTCCCTCCAGGCTGCCAGGAACAGTCCATCTGGCTCCTAAGTGTTTGTCCACCCCTGTACAGATTATTTTGCCCTGGGGCCTTCTTTTCACTATCCCCATAATACTGTATATTGCATATGAATATGAATATGAGGACGGGCTGCTGAGTTCCTAGCACAAGTTGTTTACTGGTCTCATGCAGTCTCAGTGTACAAGACAGACACATCCCAGTGCGCGTGAAGCTGCCAATTAAATCTCAGGTGAGCACGTCTGTCCAAACTAGACATGACAAGTGTGTCCCGAGACACCGTTTATCTGGAGAGCAAGTCTCAATATGCATCGAAGAACTTTTTAGCCTTAATGAGGTTAGGGACTAACAGCACTCCCAGCAGCCATCCCTGGAGGGATCACTGAAGGTTTACTTTAACATGTGGAAGCCAAGTCTCTATGTCTGGAGAGAAAAACACTAGGAATAACTTTTCAGCAATCAAACCATAGATTAATACAGTATCATTTATTAGAAAACTGGAAACACCACTATGAGATTATGCACTGAAGAGTGTTTGTTATAGTGAATTTACACCATGTCTATTGGTTACTTGAAATATACACCATTGTTCTTGTGTGTCTCTAAATTATTGATTAGTGTAGTGGAGTCTTTAAAAGGAATATGGAAGGTTTCTGGATTTTACTATTTATATAACATACTTGTGTATCTATTTACTTTTATGGACTTTATCTTATTAAAAATTCTATTCTGCCTAAAATTCTAAAATCAGGCAAATAGTACAGGTATGGGTCTGCCATCGGCAGCGTATGTAGACACAGACTCTGTAGTTCTAGGAGTGCAGTTTCTCATAGTAAATCAGTGACAATCTCTCTGCAACATGCTGCTGAGAAGTGGTCCCTGATAGGCTAGGACACTACACTGCACGTGCAGACCTACAGAGTCTGTCTGCATGCCATACAGTGGGCAAACCCATACAGGGACTATTTGTTTGATTTTAGGCAGTAAAATCAGAGCTTATAAGCACTTCTTAATAAAAGTTAAAAGAAAAGCATATGTCTGTTATAATGCCTAGTATAATCCAGAAACCTTTCATATCACTGCTGTTTATCAGTCATTTAGTCGTGTCCGACTCTCCGCGACACTATGGACTTAAGCACGTCAGGCACTAATGTTATGTCTCTGGTTGTGCTTATCCATAAGGTTTTCTTGGCAAAGATACTGGTGTGGGTTGCCAGATCCTTCTCCAATGGACTGTGATTTGTCTAAACTTTACCCATCTGTGTGACCCTACATGGTATAGCTCACAGCTTCACCACGACAAGGTTGCGATCTAGAAGGGAAGACAAGGAATACTGGTTGGTAGAAGCAGACCTGTTTTCAATGCTAAAGTTCAATAGACAATTTTGAGAATAACTTAGGATCTACAACTGCATACCAACAGAAAAACTAACTCACTATAGGCCGCTGCAATGTATTTCATTGAAGGTGTGTGTGCAGTGGTGGAGTTAATAAATAGGGGGTGCAAAATAAATAGGGGGCACCCCATTGGAACTTCTTCATATATAAAAAGGTCAAGAATATATGTAGGGATATCAGATAACCCCCTACTCCAGGTAACAGAGGGCCCCCTATCTTGTGGTGGGTCCCGGTGCATTGCACCTGCTGCACCGGCAATGGCTCTGCCACTGCGTGTGTGTAACCATCAGTGGATAATGATTAGATTGACTAGATTGTAAAAATAAATAGAACATAACCACGTTTTGCAAGGTTTAAATAGATTAAGGTTTCTGTAAGATTCCAACTGATCTTAAGATTTCACAAAAAAAGTGAGCACTCTCAGAGAAAAAGGGTGGAAAAAAAAAAAAAAAAACACTTTTGTTTGAATCAAATGCATTGCACAAGGATAATTCCAAGCTCTGCTACAGTGTTCAAAAAGCCAAGTTGAACAAAATCTGTGTTCTCTCCAGCAAACTTCAGGTGCCAGACAGCATGAAGGAGCCAGCAGGTGACACAACAGAGTACATCTGCTACTCAAGCTGTGCAACGATCCAAAATGGAGTGGCCGCCCAAAACTGCCTGGGGAGAATAATAGTTTTAATGGGCCACTGAATTTGACAACATTTGGACCACATCACTGTAAAGATCTCCTAAAAGAATGTTGAAATATTTTTTTAATTAAAAAAAAAAAAATGTGCATTTTTTATGGCGACATCAAATAAAATATAATCTGTATTAATATGTGTGAAAGATTGCCCACAAACTGCTCTGTGTGCACTTCATTACTGCAACCAATCAGGTTAGAGGGGTGTGTCTCCCATTCAAGTCAATGGCAAGGTTTTTTTGTCAGGAACAGGTTCTATTTTTTCCTTAATGGCAAAAAATACAGGTTTCTACTCTCTTGCCTTTTTTGAAATTTTAAATTATATAAAGCAGCTCAGGGAGAGAGAACAAATTAGTGCTCTGTGCTCCATGCAATGATCCCAAGAAACAAAAATGCAACCCTTACCCAATCTATATGTGCAGGCAATACTGGTACTCACCTAAAACAGGAAAGCTATAGGTTAACTGGTCAGTGCAGTGTAACCTGAGTCCACAGGGAAGCTGTGCGATCAGTCATATCCATCCCCAATAGAGGCTCATACAACACGCATAGCCCTGTGCTAATTACTCATGCAACAGCCACTGGGCAGGATAGACTGTATGTAATGAATATTGAATTAATCTTGTGCTCTTTTACACCATGAAGAGCACTTACAGGGTGGTAAATGACCCTTAAAACTTAATATCAAATAAAAAATGATTACCAGAATACAGTAAGAGCAAAGGGTGGTTACTAGTGGAGACCTCAGCACATGGGCCTGTTTAAATATATAGTTATATCACTAGTGGGTTTCAAGGGATAGTTTGCATATATGTTGCAACCCAAGCATTCAATAATGTGTAAAACAAATGAGTAGTTTTTTAATAAACTTAGAGCAATGGTCAAGTATGTGGAATCTAAAAATGTAATCATGATAAGTGCAAAACCACACACTCGGGTCATAGCAAAACAAAAAGCTAAAGTAGAATATAAGCATAAGGCTATCACAAGTCTAAATTAAGATAAATGTTGAGGTAGATAGAATAGACAGACTAGGGTTTTTTTATTCTTATTTGCTATCAGATTTACATTTCTATAATGGGCACATTTTTAGACAGCAAAACCAATAAAACATTCAAATATTTAGTTTGGGATGGTCCATTCATTGCTGTGTCCTTGTGAATTAATGAGCTTTCTATTAGTCCTGTTGTAAGCACCTCACCTGGGGAAGTCGATTAGCTATAATGAAAATGGTAGTTTTCACAGAAGCATAACCACATATAAAAAGTAATAATTTAAAGTCTGATTTGTTTTACATTCTAAAACTATTTTGTTTATTTGCAGTTCTTAAAAAAAGATATATTTTGGGTTTAGGAGTACAGATGACCTTTAAAATAATATTGTCAGTCTGAATTACTGATTTCTTTAGCGGTGTCCAACTGTCAACAGTAAACGCACAGCAAATTTACTACAAGCAGATCTATTTTTAACCAGTAATCTTCAAAACAATAAAAATAATAATCAGGAAAGGTTAGATTTTAAACATTTATAGTGTAGATGTATCATAAATTAATAGTATAATTAAAAAATTGAAATGGAAAACAATTATCTGAAGTTCAACCAATTTACTTCATAACCTTCAAAAATCATTTATTTTCATTACTTAAAGGGACGTTGAAAGCATTTTTTTTTCTTTGTTGCATCTGAAAGAGGGTATTTGATAATGTACCACTGTGTGTTTAATTTTGTTTCAAATGATGCTCTCAAATGTTTAACTGATAGGGGTGCTTGTCCCTGTCAACCAATGAGCTGTAATAAAGTTATAGGAGTCATACCTGTTTGCCAATAAAATCTAAAGACACATGTATGCTTTGTACACTTCTTGTTACTTTAATGAAGTATAAACAGATTTTACTTTTTTTCCCATGCCTAATAGACTTTGACAAGGCTTAAAGCTGTTTTTTTTAATGAAAAAAAAAAATGTGTTCAATGGGTATTTTGAGCTTTTGTTCATTTATTATGTCACAGAGACAAAACCTGCCCTCACAGCATGATACTGGCAGCAGCTTGAAGTAATGGCATAGTCTTAATTTTTAAGTGAGGCAGATAATATCACCCTATGGGTCATCTAACCATCAACATATATCATATGCTTTTTATTGAACTCTAGAAGGGTATAAAAAAGTTACATGAGGCCCCCAAATTATTTTGCACGGGGGCTCTTTATTCACTCGATCCAGCACTGTATCAAATCACATGATGCAACAGAGATGCACACGCTACAGCTATATGGAAATATACAGGTAGGCTGCCCAAGCTGGCTAAAGTGTTGATAACAAACAAAACAAAAAAAATATTTAAAACATTTTATAATCACACAATACATTTGCTTTTTAAAATAAATACCTATTAATACATATTTTTATATGGCTGATAAAAAAAGATTAATTTAATTTCAATTTTACTCAATTTTACGATAGCCATACAGGCCGATTCCTTAGCAAAAAGGACCAACAAAATGTCCACAATAGCCCGTATATTCCCAAATATTTGGAAACTAGTTAGCAGAAGTTAAGCTTTTTTTGCAAACTATTAGGTCACAAAAATGGTAAAAAGAGAAGAAAATATATTTGCATATAAGATAGAATTTAATTTTTTGCAAATTCCTAAGAAATTAAAAAAGGAAGTTTAAAAAAGGGAACCCTGATCCATTAACGTATCTGAATTCTATCATAAACAAGCTTAAAAGGAACACTGAAAAAATGCACGTGGAAAAATTGTTTTTAATTTTCAAGATTTGTCAAATGTTGCCATATTTAGTTATTGCTTGTATAGCTGTTCAAGTCCTTCCACATGAAACTGTTAATAGTGAAGTATAACGCTGTGACTGTTACAATAATTGTATTTTAGTTTTATTGATTTCTATACTCATTGCCAATCATACAGGGATTTGGTGCAGTGGGTAGAAGCATCTGTTTTGGAAACGTAGGCTAGGAGTTCCCCCTTGCCAGTCTAACTTGCGGGCCTTTCGATGAGTGCCTTTGGCGCTCAATGCAAGCATTTCCCCCCCCCCCTCTACTTTATAGGCCTTGCGTTGAGTGCCTTTGGCGCTTATCCACGGGCCCTGCAAGCAGCTGCTTTGCAGCTTATTGCTGTCCACGGCATGCGCTGTGCATTTGCACATGCCCTGTGTCTCTTTCCCCCCTCCCGTGTCTCTTTCCCCCCCTCCCGTGTCTCTTTGCCCCCTCCCGTGTCTCTTTGCCCCCTCCCGTGTCTCTTTGCACCGTCTCCCTCCTGTGTCTCTTTGCCCCCTTATGTCCCTACCCTGTGTCTCTTTCCCCCCTTGCCTCCCCTGTGTCTCTTCCCCCCTCTTACCCCTCCCATCCCTCCCCGGTGACGCCCCCCCCCCCTCCCTCCCCTGTGTCTCTCCCCCCCCCCTCTCCTTCCCTGTGTCTTTTCCCCCCCTCTCCCTCCCCTGTGTCTCTTCTCCCCCCCCCTGTGTCTCTCTTCTCCCCCCCTCTCCCTCCCCTGTGTCTCTTCTCCCCCCCCTCTCCCTCCCCTGTGTCTCTTTTCCCCCCCTCTCCCTCCCCTGTGTCTCTCACCCCCCCCCCCCCCCGTGCTCCTTTTGCCATTTACGGTGTGAAAACATTTGCGTTCTTGGGGAAATTGTATGCACAAGCCCGTAACTTTTAACATTGCATTACCAACAAACTCAGAATTACAACAATATATATATGATAATTTACTTAGATAATTAGATAGTTGTCAGCATGCGGGTCGTTGCGGCAATCGCAGTTGCGGGCAAGCAGAGCCAAAGGCGCTCCTTATGCTGGTGGAGATGTGCGCCGAGGGGCCGCATTTGCGGAGGTGGAGGCTCTACGGCGCTTCACACACGGTTGCAAATACCCACACAAGCGGCACTTTACCAAAATACATTCAACACGCAATCACTATATACGGACTTACACAAAAAAATCCCAACCGTGGGACGTAGAACTCACCTGAAAACACACAAAAAATACACACAAAAAATACATAAAAAGCTTACCCACAGCAACAGGGGGGGGGGGGGAACGGCGGGGGGGATGGCACCCAGGACCTATGCAAGTGAAGTTACATCTCAATTTAAGTCCAAATTCCCGAGTTTAGACACACGAATATCCCCTAAGCGAGAGAAAAAATGGCCGCCGAAAAAAAACGAAAACGAGGCTACAGGACGCTAAACACACAAAACACCACCAAGCACATAAGGATTTTCAAAAAAGCTGTACAAGATACACTCTTAACAGGGACGCTACATCATACACAGCAGCGTACCAAATACACACTAGCCGCCATTTTACAACACTAACATACACAATGCGGAAGTACACAGCTACCCTAACGGCTTTCCCTCGCGCACGCAGCCTATTTACACTACACACTGCACACATTGCTGACACTTACACCTCAGCTCCACAACAGTGCAAACCTACATTGTGTGCTGCAGGAACATGAAAACAGATTGTCAGCTCTTCAGCACAATGCTTCCAAATAGGTAAAGTATATTCATTTATTAATGTATTAATTATTTCATTAGCATACAAAAACAAATATACACAAAAACAACAAAAAAAACACTCACAATAAACACAAAACCCATTCACAGTGCGACTCACAACGAGCGCCAATGCTGCTCATAGCACACAAAGCCTTGCAATAAGTGCAAAAAGCTGATCAACGCCGGCAAAACAATAACAGCAAAAGCGCCTATCAGAAAAACTAAATACAATAACCAACAGCCTCACAATGAGCGCCGAAGGATCTCGGACCACCAATAAAATTAATGTCTCGACCAAACAGCATTACCGTCATTTTTTGACGGGCAAGTCGCTAGTAAATAAATATTCAGCATTCTTGTGTCCAAAATAAAAATTTAATATTTAAAAAACAATGTGATAGGTGTAAAAAAGCAATATATATATACTGTATATTATAGAGCTAATCTTGGCAAATCAACAGTCCCCTCCAGACCTGCACACCCAATTCTAACTTGTGCCACTGGCCAGTGCATTCTGACAATGCAGGCATGGGTATAGGAGCCAAAGAAAATCTGGGGGGGGGGGGGGGCAGGGGGATACCGCATATAGTATAAAAATAACACACAACTGCTTCTCTACACATATCTAAATCTAAGGGGCGGGGGATTTGTCCCACTTGGCCCCCCAGTTGCTACACCCATGAATGCAGGGGTAGGGTAGACACTGCCCAAAACCAATATATTCAATGACTCATAACTCAATCACTTTAGCAGAAATTTTAAAAAGGAAATAACTTTTTTCATATGCTTGTTTACCATATATCTGATGCTGTGGAGCACATATGATGACTTTGGTGTCCCATTAAAAAAATGCATCTATGTAAACAGTTTTAAGAACAAAAAAAGACAGTCAGGGACATCACCATCAGAGATGTCACATAAATAAAACTGTGCAGTCTCTCAGAAAGACCTTATTAAGATCAGCTGGACAAGTGCCCCATTGAACGAACGGCTTGCACATTCCCCATACAAAATTTCCTTTGTGCTCAAGTCGTCTCCAGTGCAAATACAGTTCTTCTGTCTGGCACAGCTGTTTTCACAGAATAAATAATTACATGATTTCATTCCAGATGAGGCAAATGCTAGCAAAGAGGATTACATTTTTAGCCCCAAAAATATATTTAGAGATAATCTAGCTAATACATAAAAAATATATAATACCATCTATTGGCACAAAATTGCCTCTGAAATCTGTAACGTTGAATGTTATAATGTACTGCATAGGTGAAATTATATATATATATATATATATAAAAATACATTTAAGTACATGCTCACGCACACTCAATAAACTTTGTAAGTACAAAATGAGATCGCAGTGATAGCTACATTTATTTTCACATTTTGACCCCCACCCCCTTATTTCAGTAAAACAAATATTCCAAAGTTAGCTAAATGAAACCACTCAGCACTTCCCTTTAAAATAATGCTAATTTATGCAAATGTATTTCACGCATTCACAGGGTATCTGTGCATGTGGCAGATGGCAGGTCAGATGTTAAATGCGAGCTGAGAGTACCCAGACACCCTCTATTGTGTCAAAAAAAGGCATATTCATAAATCAATACAAATTGTGAATGATCTTAAGTGAACTAATTAATATTCTGAACATCTGCTAGTTTAAAATATACATAGGTCTTTGTTTTATATATATATATATATATATATATATATATATATATATATATATATATAATGTGAAAATAAATGTAGCTGTCACAGTGATCTTATTTTGAACTTACAAAGTTTATTGTGTGTGTGAGCGTGTATGTAAATGTATTTTATATATACGGTATATATATATATATATATATATATATATATATATATATATATATATATATACACATATACACACACCAGGGGCCTAGGATCCTAAAATCTGTATTTCAGGATCCTATAAATACATATATATCTTTTCCTATGTATAATGTCTTTCAATGAAGGGCTTCCTTCCATGCTTCTAGAAAACAGCCTTTCTGGCTCCTAAGTCTTAGATATTTTTGTCCAATCCTGTATGTATGTATGTATGTATGTATGTATGTATGTATGTATGTATGTATATATATATATATATATATTTTTTTTTTTTCTTTTTTATTATTTATTTATTTTATTATTAAATGATAAAATAACTATATTTAAAAAAAGACAAACCAGTTACAGCAGAGCCTTGCCTAGCAGAGCTTGCAGTTCCTCTCTATATTTTGATATACTGTATGTATAAAAACTCTGGTATTTTTTGTTATTGCCTCTTTATTTTCTGTAACCAGTTTCGATTCTGACAGCCCAATGAGTACAAGAATAAGATTCATTTATGGGAGAGATTAAAGAGTGTTTGTACCACAGTATTATAAAATGGAGGCTGCCATACACACAGTTGCCATGGCAATGGAACTAAAATAGCTGTGGATCTGGGCATCCAGTGCAAACAAGATGCTGGGGAGATGGAGCAGACCTTGTTCATATTGCTTACTAGAATCAAAGCACATTATTTACAGTTTAATGAATTTCAATACATTTTATACTAAACAGAATTTGGAATCTCAATAAAATGATATAATTTGTAAAAGAAACCCATCCCATGCAACACATTAGCAGCATCCCCCACTTACAAATATATTCATTTATATAAATGACCATATCTGAAAGCAGTTTCAAATCTCCATGAAATAACAAAATGTCTGCTACTTGTATCCAACCTTACAAAGGAGACATTGTATTTAAGAACATTAAAAACATCTAAACCCCCTATATATAGCTATTGCCAAATTCAGTTATTTTATATTCACATGCTTATAAACAAAATACATTTCAATTAAACCCCACTAGTGTAATATTCTTAATTATAGATACCATGGAATCATCTAATTACAGTGATTTAATCTTGTAAATATTGCTTATACAAACCCTATATTAAATACATTTTAATTACAATGCCAGTCTAACTTAATATCCCCAGTAGACTGGGTTGATAAAATGTGTAAATACTGCAAAAAAAATGTGCAAATCAGACAATCCTTAAAAAAACAAACTTAAGCAACTTTAAAGAAACAGCCATAATTTTTTTTTTGCATAGAAACTTAAATATCTGCACAAATCAAATCAATCAAGTGATCATATTAATGTTTAATGATTGAGATCCATTATATAAAGGGTGCTTAAATAGAATTGCAAAATAGCAACTGTGCAAAATGTTGAATCTTAAAGGGATTAAGATGATTAATGAAAAATATGAATAAATAGTCTTTTTTTACCTTGGTTGTTGCAGGCTGTGCAGATCTACAGTAATCCAGCCTTTTCTGAGCTGTAGTGGAAGATCCCAATAGAGCAGCTGTTTCAGCAGCAGCAAAGGAGAGTCCCCACCCACCTTTGTATTCAGTCATCATTCAGACTACAGGAAGCCTCTTATCACCCACTTCCTCTATACTTACCAAGCTCTACAGATTCTCTGTGCATGCTGTCTACCCCCTTTGTATTAAATCAGCTTTGTTCAGTTGCATTAACTATAACTGCAATGCAGAAATTAGTTGCTATTTTTGCATGCACAAAATTAAAACAAAGTACCCACACCAATTACTTTCTGCACTATTGCCTGCTAATTGTGACTCATATGCCATATGGAAGGTGTTAAAATGGGTGTTCCCTGGTTAGAAGATCATAAGCATGATTAAGAAATGCACACTGACTGCTTCATCTGGAATGGGATTTTTTTTTTTTTTTGCAAATCATAGATTAGTAAACAGCATGCAGTGATTAAACCCTGTCAGTATAAGGCATCTGTGCTTGCTCTGACCCAGAAGGAGGAATGTGTTGTTTACAGCCTTTGCAAAGCACTTAGGCCAATATTTTAGAGCGGCTTAAATTGACATGAAATGCAGTTTCTTTTTCTTCATGCATTTAAAAGAGCGTGCTTTAAACGTTAATAAAGTTGTGTTTTGCATGAAGAAATATTAAGTAAAACCTGTTTACACTTAATTGAAACTAAGAACAAGTGCAGAGTATACATATGTACATCTGTAGATTACATTGGCAGACAAGCATGACTCATACATCTATATTACTGCTCACTAGGAGACAGTGACAAGCCCCCAGATCATTTAAACATCTGAATCAGTTTTTTGCTTTGAGAGCATCATTTGGAAAAAGAAAACACACAGTAGTCTAATATTAAATATTATCTTTAAGATGCAACAAAGAAAACATGCTAACAATATTCGTAAACTGCAGTCCTATATTTATAGTATAGTCTAGTAAAAAGAGCATCATACTATCTTTACTTTATTAACTATTGCAAGAAATTATTATTTACTGAATGCTGACATGGCCTTATATGTGTGGCTGCTTTTTTAAATGGCCAGTGTGGTCAATATTTTCTATTTCCTTTTGAATAGCTTAACTTGATAATGGGCAAAATCTTTTACAATGTAATGAAATAAACACAGCCTGGATGTTTCCTGGTTTGAGGACGCCAGCAGTGGCAGACGCAGCAGTTGCAGCAAGGAGCTACTAGATTGTACACAGTTTGTAGGCGCTGCTGTGATTGTACACATTCTCTAAGCTTAAACCATTACCCTTACCCTAAAGCAATGACATCGGCAGCGACATCTAGTGGATGCTCCCTGCCACTGCTGCTGCCTGTGCTGGCGGTGGGCTGGCGTTCTCATAACAAGAAAGGATGCACAGCCTTTGCATTTTAATCTTTAATACCCGTTTGTTCTTTTTTGCACTTATCCATTTTCTTTTATTAGGTGATTCTTTACTTTATCAATAAGGTGTGTCCTTGTAAACAAGCAGTTCCTTAACTTGTCCTCAGGGCCTATCAATAGGTTATATTTTATGAATAGCAAAACTTAAGCACATGTATTTTGGATCTATCCCTCTTTGCCTGCGCATTTCTTCTGCATCACTGACAGCTTCAGTCACAGGTGCCATCCGCCAGAGGGCGCTGTGAGTTTTCAGGCACCATGAAGCTTCAGGGAAGGCAAAGAACTATTCTCCCCTCCGACATGGCGCAACTCGACAGGGCTATGTTCAGTGCGGGCACTCTGCCCCCCAGGGCTCTCGGGCGCACCTGTCATAGCTCAAGGCCTCTTTTGTCGACACGCCTTATTTGCTAAAATCGGCAGCACCATCTGTTGGACGGGGGCTGAACTGCAGCTGTCAGATTTTGCAAAGGTGAAGAGGGAAAGGACCAGTATTTTCAAAGTGACTTAACCATTTATTAGCATAAAGGTAGAGAAATCCATAAATCCTTGACTGTTGTTTGGCTCTGAGGACAGGTTTGGGAACCACTATTGTAAACTAACGAGCATCATATACCTAATAAAAACATGGCTGTAGTAGCTGCCATGTTCACACTGTGCAGATAGAAGCTTCTTCGTAGCAAAGTCTCCTCCCACCTCAATAAGTAGATAAGTAGATAATCATAAACCAAAATGCATATAAAATAAGCTAAGTAAGAGGCTGTATTTTATATATATATATATATATATATATATATATATATATATATATATATATATATATATAATTATACTAAAATAAGCAATTAAGCAGACTTTGCCTTTTTTGCTTAGCAGCTCCATTTAAAGACAGAAATATCACTGCATATAGTGCACATACAAACATATTGCAGCTTCAGGCATACTGCTAATGTGCTGCCCTAGGCCTGGGCCTCATGAGACTAGGCACAAACACATCTTGATGCCTTTATTAATACATAGCTAGATGCATTAGTACAGCCAGCACTGCATTATCTCTGCTATAACTTCCAAATCATTTCCAACTATACCCGGGTTTTGTATCTCTCTCTAAATTGTGCTCTAAACTTCATTGCTATGGTTGTTTTATTTAAACAAATCAGAAAAAATAGGGGTCCATAAAAACCTTATATTTTGATGTAACATTGAATCCACATGGAGACCCAGCACAGTTTTAATAAAGATATACAGTGCTCAGAATCCCATGAGAATAATGTAGTTAATATATTTCATCTATGCTAAAAGGCCCCTGAGGACTCATTAAAGCAGAAAAGCATCAGTAGAAAACCTGCACAATAACTTTAGAGAGCTTGATAGACATGTTTTCGAGTTATACTAAACTTATTAAAGGGCCAGTGTATGCATCAGGTAAAAGACTGTGAGTATCAACTTCACCAATTGTTAGTCTCAGAAGGATATGTTTATAAAGTAAACAATAAAACCATATTTAAAAATTGCAGTGGTACATTGTAACTCGTCCTTAATCTATTCCGGATCCATTCCGGATGGCAGGTTGAGTTCCAAGCAAGCATTTCCCATAATTGAAATAATCTGTTCCGGACACTAGAATTTTCTAATTTTATTTGATGGTGTTGTTTTTGGATACAAAACCTTAAAACTAAATAGACATAAATAAAAAACAATAATTACATCAAATAACATAGAATTTAACTTCACTTTAACTGTACTGAGAGGACTTGATGGCCCAATGGGATGGTGCCGATGTAGAGGAGGAGAAGGAGGAGTGAGGTTATTACTTGAAACTTTGGTTCTTGTAAGCACAGGGTACACTTCGGTTCTTATAGGCACAGGCTACACTTTGATCCTTGTAGACACAGGCTGCACTTTGATTATTGCAGGCACAGACAGCTCTTGGACTCTTGTAGGCACAGACTGTTCTTGGGGTCTTGCAGGCACAGACTGCACTTGGGCTCCTGCACGCACAGACTGCTCTTGGGCTCTTGTAGTCACTAACTACACTACGCCACAGTTCAGAACTTTTTTCCAGTTCCTTAAAGACAGGATGCAGAGTGTTGTGAACGCGTCCAGTTCCGAGCAAGCCCCGAGTTCTGAGGCAATTTTTTTGTCAGTGAGACCCGTCGAGTATCATAAATGATGATTTCCGAGGACAACGACAACCGAGGTACCACTGTAATTTAATCTGTTGGTGGTACTGGGTCTGTCTCCACCTTTCACATGTCTCACATTATTTGTCTGGATGCTACTGAAGTTATCAGGCAGAAGATTAATCAATTAAGGAATAAAACATAATTTCTGAGAAATCAGGCAACATAAAAACTAAAGATATCTGGTAGGGGCATGGTCACACACAGCACTGGGATAGGGAAAGATAAGTCACAATTCCTAAAAACTAAACAGCTGCCAGATGACTTCAATGGCTTTCAAGCAAACAACATGTGTAATGTGATGGGTTGAAGATGACGACAGGTCCAGCATATCAGGTAGGTGACATTCATTTTAAAAGCGGTTTAATTAGAGTTGTCTTTATTGTTGAATTTATAAACGCATATTTTTTGATCTATTTCTTAACAAGTAGTGAAATAGATATTCACAGCCTTTTACTTGCGCTTACACTGGCCCTTTAATGGACCACCATATATACAATTTTGCTTCAGTGGAATCAACCATTTTGGTTCCTGCTGATCTACAGTATTTCCTCAGGTGTGAGGAGCATTTGAACATACCATAAACTTATATCTGGACAATGGGAATATTGCAGCTAAAGCCACCAATGTTTTCAGTAGGGCTAATGGAAAGCTAATTAGTTTGTGTCACGATCTGCTTCTTCAAGGGGGCTTGATATGAACCTAGTTCAAACCTACCCCAGCAGAATTGTGTAGTTCCTGTTTTCTGTGGCACAAAAGATGAGATGGAGTACAGGCAGATAATACTGGATACAGGTTACTAGTGGCCCATGGCAAGACCACTCCCCAAGTCAGGATACAACACACAGAAATAGTCTCACACCTTGTATATGTGAAAACTATCTCTCAACCTTTATTGAATGATCAAAACAACACATTTATACTCTCCAATACCACACCCTTGTGTACATTTGTGTATGTGTGATGTCGGCCCATCTGGCTTGCAACCTTGGGCTATCAAAGCTCTTAAGATCAAATTCACCAGATATCTATAGCTGGCTAGTGAAAAAATCTTTATGTTAAACTCAAGTGTTTGCTTAGGACTACTTGAAGTACATACATTTGTCTTGACCCAAGGTCTGTATGTGTGAGTGTACAATGATCTGCAGCTAACTTCTATGCAGAGCATTTCTACTAATTCCACATATGTTCTATATAACATTTTCCCTCTTATAATATATTATAACAAGGATACATAATAACCACGTACAGGCAACATATAACCACACAATAACACATAATCCCAATGCAACAATGTCATGCTCTCTTGGCCATATTCAGAAATTACTGGCAATATGAATCCTTAAACAATTAAATCATGACAATTTCTCCCCCTTTCCTTTCTAGTATAGCATGGGAAGTTTATCCTGTTGGATAACTTCCCATCTCTACAGGTGGTTACCGGTCCTCTTGATGTGACAGTCCATCCATGTGATAGCCTCAGTGGCTCTCTGGGTATCCTGCCTCCCCCTGTCCAGGGCGAATACTCACTCCTTCCCAGTGGCCTAGTGACCTTCCCAAGCCCCTGGGGAGACTTATAGGACAACTGCCACGGAGGACCCTTCAAGGTAGTCCAGGGGAAACAGTACAACCCAGCTAGTAAGTCCAGCATAAACTTGGTAGGATCCTTACCCAGCAAAGCCCTCTCCTTCCAGGCTAGAGAGACCTCTTGTCCTGCTGATTCTGGATCATTATTCAGGGCCATGGGTAAAACTGAAGAGTGCACAGTTCCTTTTGTCAGGCCTGAGCTTTCTCCTGAATAAACTGGGATGGTTGAGTTGCAACATGGGCTAGTGACATTCTCTGGTGTCATCCATGCTGGATTAATGGGCAGTTCTGACACAAGACATTGTGGTTCAGTAGCCAACCTCTCTCCCAACAAGCCTGGCCAGTGGCCCCTTATTTCCAGGGTTACAAGTACTCAACCAGTGTCTTTGGGCAGTTGCAGGGGAGTCAATGTAGGGAGACCAGGAGACAAACCACAATCTGGGGTACCCTCTGGCTCTTTGGTCTCTGGATCCTCAGGTGGAATCTCCTGACTCTTGACTTCTGAGACTGCCTGGTGTGTAGTTACAAGCAGCCCTTGAGAAGCAGCTGCTACTGCCTCTTATTCAGGCTGAAGTGCATGGCTACTTTTTGTTTCTGCTCCAGGGTATGTGGCTGGCTCCTGGACAATGGTCATCCAAGGAACGTCTCCACTACTTTCCCAGTCAATTGGTAGGGCCCAGTCCTCATTAGGTTCTTCTCTTACTATAGGAGCAGGGTAACTTTTCCCCACTTCTTCCCCTGGGCCTGGCACTGCTGTGGTTTGGCCCTGTCCCCATTCCTCTAACTGGGTGAGACTCAGCCCCCTAAATATAAGGACCAGTTCTTCCTCTTCCCAGTCAACCCCATGGATGAAGCCAGGCATCCTTGTTATTTTGAGAATTCCTGATATCAAAATTCTCCCCACAGTCCATACCTTTATTTTCTGACCCGCCTTGGCATCATTTAGCTGGGTCACTGTAATACCTGTTAGGTGGTTCTGTTCCATGCCTGACTGCCATGAGCCCTTCCAGCTGGATGGCCAAAACCTATACAGGGATGCTTCATCCAGCAAGTCTATATAATCCACCTCCAGAAGGTTAGCTGTCTGAGAGCCTGTCCCCAGTCCCACCATGTGACAGACAGATCCCCATGTACAATATCCCAATGTGCCTCTTCCAGCCCCAATGAAAAATTATGAGGTATCTCAACAGGTCCCACCCAATAAGCATATTGCTCTTCAAGGGGCATCTTTATGAAGTTCCATTACTGTGTTACGCAGGTCTTTTGACAGTTCTTTTCTTCTCCCCATGGCTCAGTATCTAGCCTGCTCAGTGCATCCATGTGAGAGCTAACAAACTTATTGACTATTTATACACAGACACTAATTGCAATTTATAAAAAAAGCCACAGGTGTTGGAAATTAACCTTGAATTGCCATTTTAACCCATGTGTGTCACCTTGTCTGTAACAAGGCCAAACATCCTAGGGTATGTAAACTTTTGATCAGGGCCATTTGGGTGATTTCTGTTATCATTATAATTTTAAAAGGAGCCAGACAACTAAGTGATAATAAATAGCTTCATATGATCTCAATCCCTCAATAAAAATTTTATTTTTATTTTTTTTTGCATTATCAGTCATATTTTCAAAATAGATGGCAAAATTTCACAATTTCTGCCAGGGTAGGCAAACTCTTGAGCACAACTGTATATATATATATATACAACAGATTTATTAATATTTAATAATATATACATTGCATTTTCTTGAAGTAAAATACATTTAAGTTTGTGTGTATATATATATATATATATATATATATATATATATATATATATATATATATATTACATTTATTTGCTAATACATATAATACACAAAAATATCACATTTGGAGCCTTTGCCGTGTCCTGTTCATTATGACAGTCATCTTCTGCTGATCATTACAAAACTATGGCGGCTTATTAAAGATATAAAAGAAACAGCTGAATTTTATTTATTTTTTAAATAGAAAATACATATGCATTTCTGAAAATAAAAGTTCTTGATATTGGGCTATATTTACTAAGATGAGCTTTGTCAGCTGTAAGAAAAGGCTATTTAATAAAATGAGGAAAAGTCACAATATCATGATCACTGGGTCATTAGGTGTAGTTTCCCTACTAATTTTAGTGAATATGGCCCACGGAGACAGTAATGTAAGAGATATGTGGTTTCATGAAATGTTCCATAATTTACGAGCATTATAAATACCTTATACAGTAAATATTAGAGGAGCGCGAGGCTCGCGTTGGGGACGCGGCTCTGTCACCTTCTGTGCTAAGCCTGCAGACAGTAAGCAGACAGCTGGTAAATGATGTTAGGTCTTGGCCTACATTCCTGAGAGAAAGTGATTAACAGTTACCATGATACTAGTCTGTCTCTTTATATGAAGCAGTCTCACAGCTGTATCAATCTTGTTATTTTCATGGGATAGATTATAGATTACAAAATGATATAATTAATATATAAATGTGCACACAAATACCTGCCCTATTCATAAATCTTATGGCTTACCTGAAGAATGGGCACACCTCAATGCTCCTTCTGCTACTGTATTTAAGGAATAAACAAATATTTGCAAAGTTTGTAACAAATGTAACCCAATTAGCATTAATATAAAAACATTTGTAGAGGAAATTATATATTTGACAACTCTGTGTATTGAAAAATTATTTGAACTGTTACAAGAGCACTTCCCAATAGCTCGGAGACGGGGTGGTGTTAATTTTATCTATCAGTGAAAGGAGGGATGAGGGATTTGTTAAATCAATTTGGCAGCTATATTTCCCCCCACACAGCTAGCATTAATGCCCCTCTCTCACACATACCCCACTTAACCAAAGCTCCAAGTGTTCTGAGAATGTATAACAAATATATTTTCTTTGTTCAAATTAAAAACCAGCTTTATGGCAATTTTCCTGCCTAGTTAACTCAGCACACATATGACCCCATCGCAGTATATATCTCCTGGACTCATGGAAGACTTTTTTGAAATGTGTGCATTTTTCACTGAGAAATGAAATAAAATTAAATCTGTGTTTTTATGTGTGAAAGACTGCCCATAGCCTGCTCAATGTCTGCTTCATTATTGCAACCAATCAGGTTGTAGGCTTGTGTCCCCCACTCAAGTCAATGGTAAGGTATTTTGTCAGTCAGTTTGAATTGGAACAGACCTTGTAATGGGTTTATTTTTAACAGAAACCTCTGGGTGTTGTGGGGTTATTGCACCATGCAGTGATGCAAACAAAAAATATATAACACTTATCACATCTATCTCTGCAGGCATGGAATCCTGATACATACCTAAAACAGGAAAGCTATGGGTTAACTGGTCAGTGCAGCATGACCCACAGGGATGCTTAGCTATCAACCATAACCTTCCCACATAGAGCTTCACTATACAAGCATAGTCTAAGCACTCTGCGAATTACTCATGCAACAGTCAGTGGGCAGAATAGAATGTATGTAAACAAAAATGTCAAATGTTTGATTTTTAACTGTTATTAATGTAATAAAAAAAAGATAATTTTAACATGCAATCTTATGCTCTTTCACATCAATGAAGAGTACTTGCTGTGAGTTCAGTGGCCCTTTAAGCTCTTCGATTCAATATTTCAGACATATATGTTTTCCTCATACAGTTGTCCTTAATTCCTTCTCTTTGTGGTTTACCCTGAGTCCAACACCCTCATCTGTCAAGTCTCTTTGTGTCTTGTGTTTATTCCCCAACTCTGTGTTCCTACTCCCTGTGTATATCTCTCTAGGATCTATATCTCTACCCAATGGTCTTCCTATTTAGTTCCACCCTTTTTCTGTGTATCAGCCTTTAAAGGTACTCTATCAACCAAGAACCAAATTGTACTAGCCATTTGATTCTAAAGTTAATGATTCTCTAGATATACAACATTGTTTCTGCTGTATTCTTATAGAAATGAAAAGCCTCCAGAACACTAATTAGTCGCTTTGTTTAGGATTACAGTTTGCTTGTCTGTTTCTTTGGTGGCAAAACAATGCCCCTAAAATTATCATGCAGTTAGATTTTTCCCAAAAGTAGTCACAGCAGCAAAAAATCATTTTGATCTGCACTTTAGCACAAAGGATCCACATAATCAAATGTAAATATCTCATGAATGATTGGTAATGGGGCTTCTTGGAAGTCTACCTATTGGATTGTGTTATAAAGCTCTGGCTAAGAAATATTATATAGATATAGTGATGTACAGTGATAATGGCTACCACATACTGTATAGTGTATAGCAGTGGTTCCCAAACCTCTCCTCAGGGCCCTCCAGACAGGTTGGGATTTACATTTAATAGTGTGTGCGCACATGTGAGGCATTTAGTATTCAACAGGCAATGGAGCCTCTAATTTCTTCACCTGTGTTCACACACTGTTAAATTGAAATACTGGCCTGTCTGGGGAGCCCTGAGGAGAGGTTTAGCAATCAGTGGTGTATAGTGATGAGGACTCCCACATACTGCAATAGTGTATAGGGGTATAGTGTATAATGATGAGGGCATCAATTCTCCGGCGCAAATGTCTTTTAATTTCATGAGTGCAGTCACCATCTGAAGAAATCTTGGATCCCAGGAAAATAAAATCTGTGACTGCCTCCACTTCTTCCCCATCTATTTGCCAGGAACTGAAACTGCTGTTTGCCATGATCATCTTTTTTTTACATTGAGCAGCAGACCAGCTTTTGTACTCTCTTCTTTTATCCTCGTCAATAGTCCTCTAGTTTCTTCTCACTTTCAGCCAACAGAACAGTATCATCCGCATATCTGAGGTTGTTGATATGTCTTCCAGCAATATTAATTTCAGCTTTGGATGCATCCAGTCTGGCCTTACACATGATGTACTCTGCGTATAAGTGAAATAAATACTGTAAGGTGATAATATACAACCTTGTCGCACTCCTTTCCCCATCTTGAACCATTCTGTTGTCCCATGTTTGGTTATAACCGAGACTTCTTAATGCGGCTTCTTCTCACAAAAGTATGTGTTAGAAGCATGTTGATGGTTCTAGCTGCTTACATAAGCTTAGAGCACATATAAATATGTTATGGTTGTAGTATCTCTGTCTTCTGACTTGTAAAACTTAAAGTTGAGCTTGGCCTTAACTTTAACCACACTGAAATTATATATATATATATATATATATATATATATATATATATATATATATACAGTATATATATATATATATATATATATATAGATAGATATACTAGGAACTTGCCCGTCAAAAATGATGGGATTAAAATAGTAAGGCTGGCAATGCACTTTGCCACACAATGTGAGGCTTTTGCTCCTCTGAGCACCTTTGGCGCATATTGCGAGCCTCTCCCCCGTGTACTTCAACTTTTCTGCTTTGCAATGATCACCTTCGGCGCTCATCACGAGCCGCCCCCCCCCCCCCGTGTACTTCAACTTTCCAGCTTTGCACTGATCACCTTCGGCGCTCATCGCAAGCAACACTCTGAGCACCATCGGGGGGCTCGCAATAAGCGCCTTCAGCACTCATTGCAAACCTCTCCCGCTTGTGGTGCTCATCGTGAGCCCCGCGATGACTGCCTTCGGTGCTCATCTTGTGGCTCGCAATGAGCAACAAAAGCTCTCATTGCGAGCCTTTCCTCCCGCCTACTGTACGGGCCGCTCATTGCACGTTTCGTTAACCTGCAAGTTTTGTGCTTTGGAATGCCATGTGTGTCTTTCCACCAACGTTCCCCTGTCCCTTCCCTGTGTGTTTCTCTTCTGTGTGTCTGCTGAGTGCTGCACGCTGAAGGCTGTTTGTTTTATTTTCAAAGTCCCGCGTGCCTGGCCTTGTTGGTGTAAGTGTTAATGTCTTTGCCGTTGTGTATTTTCTAAGTCCCACGTGCCTGGCTTTGCTCAGCCTCGTTTTCATCCAGTTTCAGATTTTTTTACCTTTTTCATCTGGCATTTTTGCCCTCGCTTAGCCGATTTTGGATTGACGAAAAACCCCAAATATGGCTCAAAATCGCTTGCAACCTCACTCCCAGGCTTCCTGGCTTGCTTTGCGAGGATCGCATGTTTGACGGCGCCGCTGGCTGCAACGAGCACCTAACTGCTATGCATCTGCTTTTCCTCGTGTTGCGAGGCTCGCATGTGTGACAGTGGCGCTGGCTCGCTTCGCTCTGTGAGGCTCGAGGTTGCCCTCTCGCTTAGCGAGGGACTTAACTGCATGACCAATAACGCAAGATCCACAACTATGTATTATTGTATGACTGCAAAAATGTTTAAATAAAAAGGTAAATAACCCATGGGGTAGAATAAATTGGTGCATACAGAGGTACCAGTTCTATAAACAATACAATCACCGGCACATTTGTTTCTTCTGCTCCTCTATTTCATACAATTGCACACACAAACGTTATCATGAGGCAATTCTGTCCACATTTTGATGTCTTCAGTCTGATTTCTAAGAATATTGTGTGGGTTTCCTGGAAATAGTGCAGCTAATTGCAGTAATATGGCTTTTACCCCATGGTTGCCATGGTAACTATGGATGACTTATTTCCTGAGTTGACGTTTAAATGTCATGTGATCTCCGTGCAGCACAAATCTGTGTTTAATCAAAATAATATAATGCCCTCAAAACCATACCGAGTACAGTGGCATTAGATAGTGTGTGGATTAATTTTTCTTATAAAAATACAAATGTAATGCACCAAACCACCCAACATTTCAATAGCCCAATGAGGGCATCTTATATTCTTGTAACATTATAAATAAGAAGATGCAGCACCATAAAAAAAGTATTTGCCCCCCTCCTGATTTCTTGATGTATTGTATATTAGTCACTGATCTTTAGACAAAATGTTAAAATTTATTTAGTTAAAAGTTATCTAACACTACTGTGAAAAATAATATTGTATTTTAAAATGATCTATTTTGTTTAATTACCCTAATAGCAGCAACAAAATCTTAAGCTTTTAATAATTATTTACATACAGTCTATTCTGCCCACTGGCTATTGGATGAGTAATTAGCAGAGTGCCAAGTCCAGCACGCACTATGTGAGGTTCGATGGGAGAAGGCTGTGGTTGATAGCACAGCTTATTCAGGGACTCGAGTTACACTACACTGACCTGTAGCCTTCCTGTTTCGGGTTAGTACCAGTCTTTCATACCTGCACAGATAGAAGTGGTAAGGATTACATATTTGTTTGTTGGGATCACTGCACAGAGCATTATCCCCATCCCCTGCCCATAAGAAAAAATAAACCCATTATAAGGTCTGTTCCCTTCAAACTTGAAATATAAGCAGTCCGACAAAAACCTTACCATTGACTTGAATGGGGGGACACCCCTGCAACCTGATTGGGTGTAGTAATGAAGTGCACACAGAGAAGGCTGTGGGCAGTCTGTTACACATATAAACACAGATTTTATTTTATTTAATTACCTAGTGAAAAATGCACGTATTTAAAAAAAAAAAAAAAAGTATTTCAACATGCCTTTAGGAGATCTTTACAGTGATGAATTAAGTGTCCCTAAAGTGCAAGAGGCAATTGCTTTTTCAAGTGGATATGGGTGTTAGATGCTCATTAAACAATTGAAATAAGTACTAATTAGAGGTAAAATTCTCAATGTGGTCAAGAATGAAATGACAAGGTTAAACATTGATTTCCCGGGAATAGGTGAACTTAAAAGGACTGGCATGGGACATTTCACATCAGACAAGCACCAGATCTTATACTGTGGTCAAGAATCCCGCAGAAGAAATGGAGTAGCCATCCTAGTCAATCAAAGAGTGGCCAAAGCGGTGCTCGGTTACAACCCAATAAATGACAGAATTATTTCAATTGGAATTCAAGGCAAGCCATTTAATACGCACAGTGATCCAAGTCTATGCTCTAACCACGGATGCTGAAGAGGCTGAAGTTGTCCAGTTCTACAAAGACATTCAACACGTCAACAAATTTGTCCTTTGAGTACAAAATGAAGCAGGTCAGAGATTAGTAGACTTTTGTCCAGATAATTCTGTGGTCATAGCAAACACCCTCTTCCAACAGCCTCCGAGACGACTCTACACATGGACATCACCAGATGGACAACTTGGAAATCAGACTATATATTTTGCAGCCAAAGATGGAAGAGCTCTATACAGTCAGCAAAAACAAGACCTAGAGCTGACTGCGGCATAGCCCATGAGCTTCTTATTGCAAAGTTGAGAATTAAACTGAAGAAAAGAGGGAAAACCATCAGACCAAGTAGATACAAAATAAATAATATCCCTTGTGGATATGCAGTGGAGTTAAAGAAAAGATTTAAGAGACTAGACATGAAAGATAGAGTACCCGAAGACCTTTGGACCAAAGTTTGCAACATAATCCAGGAAACAGCATCAAAGAATATCCCTAAAAGATAGAAAAGTAAGAAGTCAAACTGGCTGTCTGATGAGGCTTTGAAAGTAGCCCAGGAAAGAAGGAAAGCGAAAGGTAGTGGAGATAAGAAAATATTTGTCCAACTGAATGCAGAATTCCAGAGGGTAACAAGAAGAGACAAGGAGACATTCTATAATGAGCGATGTAAAGAGATTGAAGAAGATAACCAAATTGGTAAATCAAGAGATCTCTTCAAGAAAATTGGGAACCTAAAAGGCACCTTTCATGCCAAAGTGGGCATGATAAAAGACAAAAATGGTAGGGACTTAACAGAAGAAGATCAGATAAAGAAGAGGTGGCAGGAATGCACTGAAGATCTATACAGGAAGGATCTTAACAGCAGTGATGACCTTAATAGTCTGTCCAATGAGCTGGAGCCAGACATTTTGGAGAGTGAAGTGAGATGGGCCCTAGGATGTCTTGCTGATAATAAGGCTGCAGGAGGTGATGGAATCCCAATTGAACTATTCAAAATTCTACAGGATGATTCTGTGAAAGTGTTACTTGCCTTATGCCAACACATTTGAAAAACTCAACAATGGTCAATAGACTAGATATGGTCAGTATATATCCCAATCCCCAAAGAGTGGACTAGGAACTACAAGATGTGCAAGCCGGGTTCCGCAGAGGAAGAGGCACAAGAGATCAAAATGCCAATGTCGGCTGGATAAAAGAGAAAGCAAGAGAGTTCCAAAAAACACATTTACTTCTGCTTCATAGGCTATTCTAAAGCCTTTGACTGTGTTGATTACAACAAAATGTGGCATGTCTTTAAAGAGATGGGAGTACAAGATCATCTCATCCTCCGCCTAAAGAATTTGTGTGTTGACCAAGAAGCCATGGTTAGAATCGAACATGGGACAACAGAATGGTTCAAGATCGGAAAAGGAGTGCAACAAGGTTGTGTATTGTCACCTTATTTACTCAACTTATATGCATAGTACATCATGCCTAAGGCTGGACTGGATGAATCCAAAACTGGAATCAATATTGCTGGAAGAAATATCAACCTCAGATACGCAGATGATACTACTCTGATGGCTGAAAGTGAGGAGGAACTAAATTACCTATTAATGCAGGTAAAAGAAGAAAGTGCAATAGTTGGCCTGCTGCTCAACGTTAAAAAGACGAAGATCATGGCAAACGGCAATCTAACTTCCTGGCAAATAGAGGGGAAGAAGTAGAGGCAGTGACAGATTTTTATTTTCCTTGGAACCAAGATCTCTGCAGGTGGTGACTGTAGTCATGAAATTAAATGACGTTTGCTTCTGGGAAGGAAAGCTATGACAAGCTTGGACAAGCTATTAAAAAGTAAAGATATTAAACTATAAACAAAGGTCCGCATATTTCAAACTATGGTAGTAACATACGGATGTGAGAGCTGGACCATAAAGAACACAGCAGAATTGACACCTTTGAATTGTGGTGTTGGAGAAGACTGCTTAGAGTCCCTTGGACTTCAAGAAGATCCAGTAAATCAATACTTCAGGAAATCAAGACAAACTGTTCACTAGAAGGTATGATCATGAGGCTTAAGCTCAAATATTTTGGCCATATCATGAGACGGCAGGATTCCCTACAAAAGTCTCTGATGCTGGGAATGATTGAAGGCACAAGAAGAAGGGGACGACAGAGGCGGAGATGGATAGATGAGGTCACTGAAGCAATGAACATGAACTTGGTGGAGCTCAGAGGGGCAGTGACTGAGAGATGCACCTAGCGTTCTGTGGTCCATAGAGTCACGGAGCATTGGACGCGACTGAACGACTAAACAACAACAACAACAAGAGGTAAAATATTGTTTATCTTACTGTAGATTGCAGTATGCAGTATGTGTTGGATCATTACATTGGCATTTTACCCTTTCAGTGGCAGAGGGAAACCTCACCCACTCAAGTGATCCCTCTATCAGTGATATATTAATGGGGTACTGAGGTCATATTTTTAAAATGTACTCTCTTGAAGAACTACACTTAAAAACAGATGATTTGCCAGGAACTGATAGATGGTAAAAAAACAGCCTCTAATGTATTAACTTTCATATCTAACTAGCGACTTGTCCGTCAAAAATGACGGCAATAACATTTTAAGCCTGGCAATGCTGTTTGCCACACAATACAAGGCTCTCCCCACCCCCCCTACTTTATGGGCCTCGCAATAAGCGCCTTTGGCACTCATTGCAAGCCTCTCCACCCTCTACTTTACGGGCCTTGCGATGAGCGGCAATAGACCAATGTTCTCACCCCTGTGTATCTTTCCCCCTCTCCCTCCCCTGTGTCTCTTTCCCACTCTCTCCCTTTTCTGTGTCTCTTTGACCCTGTTCCCTCCCCTGTGTCTCCCACTCCCTCCCCAGTGTCTCTTTCCCCCCTCTCCCTCCCGTGTCTCTTTGCCCTGGTAATGATCAGTGCTTCTGCTCAGATTGATGGTGTGAGGCCCAGTGTCACTGACTGAGCCCCTGCAGAAGTTACTGTTCAGTCCCAATGGTTAATAGAACTGGTAATGATCAGTACTTCTGCTCAGGTGTATGGTATGAGGCCCAGTGTCATTGGCTAAGCTTCTGCAGAAGTTACTGCTCAGTCCCAATGGGTAATCAAACTGGTAATGATCAGTGCTTCTGCTCAGGTGGATGGTATGAGGCCCAGTGTCATTGGCTGAGCTCCTGCAGAAGTTACTGCTCAGTCCCAATGGGTGATGGAACTGGTAATGATCAGTACTTCTGCTCAGGTGTATGGTATGAGGCCCAGTGTCACTGGGTGAGCCCCTACAGAAGTTACTGCCCAGTCCCAATGGTTAATGGAACTGGAAATGATCAGTGCTTATTATTATTATTATCTTTATTTATATCGCGCCAACATTTTCCGTAGCGCTGTACAGGTGGTTAGTACATGGCAAAAAACAAACTTAACACCTTAAAGAATGGAGGGCCCTGTTTTTGAGCATATAATCAAATGTACATAGTGCTTGTTTCCAAGACACGGACACACAAATGAAACTCGCAAACTTACAATCTAAGGGTTTAGGTGTGATACAAGAGGGTGACAAATATAAAATGGCAACGTGAATGCAGTTTGTTTAATCAGTTGGAGGGGTCTGTGAGCTGTACTGTAGATTGTGGGTGGGAGTGTTTTTAAGCTGTGGAGTGTGCAGTTGTAATTATAAAGGCTGAAGGTGATATGATTTTTTAAATAGGTGTGTTTTTAGTAATTTTTTAAAGGTTCTGCTCAGATGGATGGGATGAGGCCCAGTGTCACTGACTGAGCTCCTGCAGAAGTTACTGCTCAGTCCCAATGGGTAATCAAACTGGTAATGATCAGTGCTTCTGCTCAGGTGGATGGTATGAGGCCCAGTGTCATTGGCTGAGCTCCTGCAGAAGTTACTGCTCAGTCCCAATGGGTGATGGAACTGGTAATGATCAGTACTTCTGCTCAGGTGTATGGTATGAGGCCCAGTGTCACTGGGTGAGCCCCTACAGAAGTTACTGCCCAGTCCCAATGGTTAATGGAACTGGAAATGATCAGTGCTTATTATTATTATTATCTTTATTTATATCGCGCCAACATATTCCGTAGCGCTGTACAGGTGGTTAGTACATGGCAAAAAACAAACTTAACACCTTAAAGAATGGAGGGCCCTGTTTTTGAGCATATAATCAAATGTACATAGTGCTTGTTTCCAAGACACGGACACACAAATGAAACTCGCAAACTTACAATCTAAGGGTTTAGGTGTGATACAAGAGGGTGACAAATATAAAATGGCAACGTGAATGCAGTTTGTTTAATCAGTTGGAGGGGTCTGTGAGCTGTACTGTAGATTGTGGGTGGGAGTGTTTTTAAGCTGTGGAGTGTGCAGTTGTAATTATAAAGGCTGAAGGTGATATGATTTTTTAAATAGGTGTGTTTTTAGTAATTTTTTAAAGGTTCTGCTCAGATGGATGGGATGAGGCCCAGTGTCACTGACTGAGCTCCTGCAGAAGTTACTGCTCAGTCCCAATGGTTAATGGAACTGGTAATGATCAGTGCTTCTGCTCAGATTGATGGTGTGAGGCCCAGTGTCACTGACTGAGCCCCTGCAAAAGTTACTGTTCAGTCCCAATGGTTAATAGAACTGGTAATGATCAGTACTTCTGCTCAGGTGTATGGTATGAGGCCCAGTGTCATTGGCTGAGCTCCTGCAGAAGTTACTGCTCAGTCCCAATGGGTAATCAAACTGGTAATAATCAGTGCTCTGGTGGATGGTCCCTCCTGTGTCTCTTTGCCCCCCTCTCCCTGCCCTTTATCCCCCTTATTTCCCTCCCCTGTGTCTTTTTCAACCCTCTCCTTCCCCTTTGTCTCTTTCCCCCCTCTCCCTTCCCTGTGTCTCTTTCCCCTCCACTCCCTGCCTCTGAGGGCTCTGTTTATCATGGACAATGCTCCTGCTCACCCTCCAGGTATGGAGGAAAATGTGCTGGAAGACTTTAAGTTCATAACTGTGAAGTTCTTACCCCCTAACACAACTCCTCTGATCCAGCCCATGAACCAGCAGGTCATCTCCAACTTTAAGAAGCTGTATAGCAAGGCCTTCTTCTAGAGGTGCTCTGAGGTTACCTTGGATACTCAGTTGACACTCAGAGAGTTCTAGAAGGACTATTCCAATATCCTCCATTGTGTCACTAATAGATAAGGCCTGGCATGAGGTCTCTTACAAGACCATGAACTGTGGCTGGAGGAAATTGTTGCCAGAAGCTGTAGCTCCGGTGAACTTGGAGGCTGAACCTTGCAAAATAGTGTAGGACATTGTGTCTCTGGGCAAGTCCATGGGCCTGGAAGTGACTGATGAAGACACTGAAGAGCTAGTGGAGGAGCAGAGACAAGAGCTCAGTACTGAGGAGCTGCAGGAACTTCAGAAAGAGCTGCAAGAGGGGGTGGCTGATTAACTTTCATCTTCAGGTAAAGAGGAGGGAAGGGAGAAAGCACCTACTGAACTCTTTAAAGAAATGTGTGCTAAATGGTCTGAATTACAAAAAATATTTGAACACTATCACCCTGACAAAGCTCAAGCAAGCCATGTTGTGGACTTGTTTAATGATAAAGCAATGTCCCCCTTCAGAAACATTTTCCAACAAAGGCAGAAGCAAGTTTCCCTCCATAGCTTTCTAGTTAAACTCCCTACATCATAGTATCCAGCAGAGTCTCCAGTAGGGTGCAGTGGTGTTAAGAGACATAAAGGACAAACATCCTCTGTGCAAGTGTCTGATTTTGCAATTGAAACATTGGGCCCTCAAGTCCTCTCAGAATTGTCTAGTTAAAGTGAAGATAAATGATCTGTTATTTGTTCTCAGTACAGTTAAATTGAACTTAAATTCTAAGTTATTTGATGTAATTATTGTTGTATAGTAATGCCTGTTTAGTTTTAAGGTTTTGTTCAAAATAAAATGTGAGACAATTTGAAAAATCATGGGTCCAGAATGGATTATTTCAATTTATATTGATTCCTTTAGGAATTGCTACCTCAGTTTAACCCGTTTTCAGTTTACAAAAATTCCTTGTGTGAGCTCCACCCCTTTGGCACCTATGTAGTCAGAATGTCCTAGCCAATGAGCTGTGCGAGTTTTGTACTAGCCAACCAGTTGTCAGTATCAAGGCTGCCTCCCAAGCAGCTTTGCCAGAGGGAAACATATACATTGTTGTACCTGCCTCTGATTGGCCACAACTAATTATGCATTTTTTATATTATTATATTATATTATATATTATATATTATATATTATATTAGTTTAGTTTGGACTTTCAGGGGCATTCCTTCTCAAAATCAACTGCCTGAAAACGGAATCAATTTTGCAAACTTTAGGGTAAATTTACTAAGGTTTATTTTGGGATTTTTTCAAGCAAAAATGTTTGCATACACTACTGATTCTCCTCTATCAGATGCCTTCAAAATCCAGGAAACTTCTGTATCATATTGAATTTCATGATTAAAATGGTGTATCTTTTCTTAGACCATACTTACAATTATTTTTTTTTGCAGTTACTCACCCCAACTGGAATAATTCAATGATAAAATACACCTTTATTTTATTTAAAGTCAAGAAAAAAAAGAAATGATTAAAGCCTGAGAGACATCTCTGATGATGATGAGGTAATACTGTTTCATTGCTGCCATCTCGTGGTCAATTAATACATTACAGCTTTCACATTCATGCTAATTGAAAAATGTAGAACATAGAAAAATGTCCCTTTTCCAATAATTTAGAATATGCTGCTGCACACATCTTTTGTAAGACCCCATTGTTGGTGGAGAAGTATGATAACATTTATCTTAATGTTTCCAGGATGACTTTTACAACTACACATCACACTAAACTATAATTCTGAGATAAAGACATTTCTGAAGTACCAACTGCCCTCACCGTGCATGATCTCTTAGGAACTGGGGAACTGTAAATGCTAGAGGTATTCATATCCAAAAATAAAAGTTGCAGATATCTACGCACAAAATCCTGAAGAAATGAATCAGGAAAAAAATATCTTTATTGTACCATTAAAACAAATAAAGAGGGAAATTAAAAGAATTATTCCTAGTGTCCAGTAGCATGTGTTACACATTTTGCACCTACAAGCTTACTTACAGGATTAAAGCCTGCCTAAAAGGAAGATTTACTCTGAAAATGCTTTATGCCCATGATTTATATATATTGTTTGTTTGTTGCATAATTCATAAACATGCAACATTTTTGCTAATCTAAAATGGCCATTTAACTAAAGCAACACAGTAGTCTAAAAATCTATTAAAACATACATATATTATTATTATTATTATTATTATTATTATTATTATTATCATTGTCCATTTTTTTGTAATGCATCAGGCCCAGTCTCACTGGCTGAGCCCCTGCAGAAGTTACTGTTCAGTCTCAATGGTTAATAGAACTGTTAATGATCAGTACTTCTGCTCAGATGGATGGTATGAGGCCCAGTCTCACTGGCTGAGCTCCTGCAGAAGTTACTGTTCAGTCCCAATGGTTAATGGAACTGGAAATGATCAGTACTTCTGCTCGGGTGGATGGTATGAGGCCCAGTGTCACTGACTGAGCCCCTGCAAAAGTTACTTTTCAGTCCCAATGGTTAATGGAACTGGAAATGATCAGTGCTTCTGCTCAGATGGATGGTATGAGGCTCCGTGTCACTGACTGAGCTCCTGCAGAAGTTACTGTTCAGTCCCAATGGTTAATGGAACTGGTAGTGATCAGTACTTCTGCTCAGATTGATGGTGTGAGGCCCAGTGTCACTGACTGAGCCCTTGCAGAAGTTACTGTTCAGTCCCAATGGTTAATGATCAGTACTTCTGCTCAGGTGTATGGTATGAGGCCCAGTGTCATTGGCTGAGCTCCTGCAGAAGTTACTGCTCAGTCCCAATGGGTAATCAAACTGGTAATGATCAGTACTTCTGCTCAGATAGATGGTATGAGGCCCAGTGTCACTGGGTGAGCTCCTGCAGAAGTTACTGCTCAGTCCCAGTGGTTAATGGATCTGGTAATGATCAGTACTTTTACTCAGATGTATGGGATGAGGCCGAATGTCACTGGCTGAGCCCCTGCAGAAGTTACTGCTCAGTCCTGAGGGTGAATAGATTACAGGCGCTTTTACCAGACTGCCACTACTAGAATAGTTTCAGAACGCTATACTATATTAATAATACACACCACATGGTAGCGTATGCTTCTATATGGAGGTGGTGGAACTGTTTACCAAATTTTGGGGAGGAAAGAGAAAGGGCACTTTTCATATGTATATGTCCTATCGTGTCAGGAGACGTATTAGGCTCAAAACAATATTGAATCACCCAATAGTGTATTACCATACACATAGATAAGAAGAAAACAAGTTTAAAACAAAATCACTTTATTGATATATTTGATTAAAAACAGAAAAACACACGAGATAAAGGAGGCGGAAAAGAGAGAGAGGGGAAGGGAGGGGGAAGAGAGAGGAAGGGGTGAAAAGAGAGGGAAGAGGAAGAATGGAAGAGATGGGAGAAAAGAGAGAGGGAGGGGAACATAAAGGGAGGGGGAAAGAGTCAGAGGGAGAGAGAAAGGGAGGGGAGAGAGAGGGGGAGAGTCAGAGGGCGCAGAGAGAGACAGAAGGCACAGAGAGAGAGTGAGAGACAGAGGCACATAGAGAGGGCGCACAGAGAGAGGGAGAGGGCACACAGAGACATCACAGAGAGAGACAGCACAGACAATTAAACATAACTTATATGACACTGTCATTTATAACGGGTAAGTTACTAGTACTATATAATGTTTCCACAATCAGATATTTGCTCTCCAATCTATAAATGTTAGATATTCTTATGTATATATGACCAACAGTGAACATAACTGTGTCTTCAGTGAAGAATAATTTGTAATATTTATTTTTGTTTATATTTTTTATTGTAATTAAAACAAAATACAAATAATTAAGAATTATGTTGTAGATATACATAAATACAGACATTTATTTGTACTTTTATATAATTTTTGATAACATTAACAGTGATAAATAAAAAAAAAAACAACTGGGGGTAGAAGAGAAATAGTGGGGTAATTTAGAAATGATTTGCTTCCCCTTTCTTCAAAGCTATTTAGGTTCTTATGTTATTAATGAATTTATTATAGACAAAAATACATTATTTGTAATTTTTCTAATACTAGCATAGATTTATTATCTTTACAAAGAGTTGTAATCAGCATATAAGTGTCAATATTAGCACATCAACTCCCTGAAATAATAGGTCAATTTGTAGGGAAACAAACTGAGGGCCTCATTCAAATGTGATTTGGCCAATTGAATAGGGCTCTATATAAGCACATAGCATATTTTTTGACAGACGTTTTTAATTGGTGAATACCCTGCTTTTGGATAGAAGTTCACTAACTAAAAACTTCTGTAAAAAAATATGCTGTGTGCTTATATAGAGCCCTATTCAATTGGCCAAATCACATTTGAATGAGGCCCTAAGTGCCTATGTAAAAGTTCACTTTGCTAGTAGGTTTATTCAACTAATAACCAAAAGAATAGATCATGTTATATCCCATGCCTTTACTGAAGTGCTCAGACAATCATTAGCCACTTTATAATAGTAATTAACTTACAATAATGTTCCACCCATAGGTGACTTACAACCTTATTAAATTGCAATTCAGAACATTCTAAAAGGCTCTATATAAGCACACAGCATATTTTTTTTACAGAAGTTTTTTAGTCAGTGAACTTCCAAAAGCAAGGTCTTCACGAACTAAAAACTTCTGTATAAAATTATGCTTTGAGCTTATATAGAGCCTTTTAGAATGTGCTGAATTGCAATTTAATAAGGTTGATAATGGTCACACAAACTCATTAAAGTAATGGAATATTCAAATTATCAATAACCACTTTGGCCCTCATTCTATTGCAATTTGGCCAATTTAATAGGGGTCTAAATAAGCACATACCAATTTTTTTTTAAAGAAGTTTTTAGTTAGTAAACATCTATCCAAAAGCAAGGTTTTCAATAACTAAAAACTTATTTTAAAAAATATGTTATGTGCTTATTTAGAGCACTATTCAATTGGCCAAATTGCAATTGAATGAGGGCCTTTGTATCTACACTAGACTCACAATTATAGTCCAACCAAAGGTTGCTTAATAGTCACACAGTCTCACCAAAATAATGCAGTAGTGGCCACACAGGCCCTTTATAGTAATAATGAGCTTTCTATGATGAATAACGGTGTTCACTTTACTTAGTTCTCATAAACACAAAAATAGTTTTATCGCATTTATAGCTGTGAGTAATACGGGTTGTTGCTATAGGAGCTCATCCCTATGACCCCGTACGACTTAGGCAGGGAGAGCCGAAGGCGCTTACTGCACTGGTGGAGATGAGCGCCATAGGCGCTTATCCCTACGACCCCACATGACTTAGGCAGGGAGCGATGAAGGCGCTCACTGCGCTGGTAGAGATGAGCGCCGTAGGCGCTTATCCCTACAACCTGCGGAACTACACATCAACACAAAACTTAATGACACAATTCAGAATGCAAGACCCGTGGCACTTTGAAAAAATAGCATGAAAAAATTACGGCCTGTAACACTTTGCAAAAAGGAAAGCGAGACACACAAAAAAAAAATACGACCTGCGGCATTTAGAAAAAAATTAAATACGAGGTCCAAAAAATACGAAGTTAACAGCTGAACCGCGCACATATAAAAACAACAATAACACCACCAAAATTACAAAAAATACAAAAAAACATCACTCACAGCACATCTGGGAGTGAGGTTGCACGACAATTTACACACAATTTGACGAGTTTGGCGGCCAAAAAAAACAAAAACTAGACTACACCACCAATATACACGTGAAAACACGCCAGACACATAAGACTTTTACATAAGAACATACGAACCACTATTAGGGAGGAAGAAAAATGCTCCACACCCGCGTAACACATACACAATTGCCGCCATTTTACAACACTAACTTGAAACTAATAACATTACCAATCCAAAATGCTGAATTACACACCTAAACAAACGGTTCGCACACGCAGCCTACTTACACTACACACTTTACACATTGCTGACACTTACACCTCAGCTCAGCAACACTGCAAATGTACATTGTATGCTGCAGGAAAATCAAAAAAGATAAAAAAAGCAGGATATTGCTTGCTGCATATATTAATTACAAATAGTTAAAGTATATGATTTTATGATTTTATTAATTAATTAATTAATTAATTATAATTAAAAAATACATCTACAGAAAAAAAAACAGGCAAGAGGATCCCCCAACTCACACTGAGCGCCAAGAGTGCTAGGAGGAGCAACTGTACACCAGGGGAGAGGCTTGCATTCAGCGCCACGCGGCCTTTGCAATGAGCGCGAAACGGGCTCACATGACCAAAAATACACCAACCCAGAGCCTCACAATAAGCGCTGAAGGTACTCAGACCCACAAAAGCCTTTGTTTGCCAAATAGCATTGCCTGCCTTACAATTTTATGACCGTCATTTTTTGACAGGCAATTTGCTAGTCATCATATAATTTCATTAAAATGGCATATTAGGGCCCTATTCAATTCCCTATTTCTTATCGTCTTATCGTTACACTACTATAAAGTGGTTAGTTACTATTCTTAGCAATTCAATTGGCCCTGTTTTTCATGACTGCGAGTGAGCTATTCCTTATGCCCTAGAACAACCCAAACTCGCAAAATACAGATGTTCTCCCATTGATTTTCTGACATCTGTAATATTACGGATTACTTTTTCCCTATTCTCTATTCAATTTGAAATACTTATGTGCACTGAAGAACATCCAAAAAGGCTTGCTGAGACCTGCAAAAACAGTTAAAAAGACAGTAAAGTGCTAAAAAATTAAAAAAAGCATGTACGTACATTAGAATTTAATGCTTAACCGTCCCAAAGGGAAAAATGTGCAATTTAATTGTTATGTTTGGGTCATTATACAATTTCCAGGGTAACACAGAACCCAGTACTCAAGAAGTTAATACATATCAGGAAACCCATATAGACTATAACATATGCTCTAATGCATTGTCTATTAAAAGGCTAGTCCTATGGGGAAAACTTGGCTTATTTACTCACAAAATGTTTATTTGCAATTGGGGGTGCTTATTTTTACTCATTTTACGTATATATACAACATCATGATGTTTACGTTTTCTATTGGTTCCTAGGGCTGTGTCTAATCAGTAAAGTGCAGGTTTGGTGTAATTTTAGTAGCAGACACATTATTCTACACCTTGTATTTTATTGACAAGACAGGATGTACGTATTTTAGATGAGATGCGTAATATTAGAAGTGAAGGTATTTGAATATGTGTTGAAAAAAACAAACTTTGCGAGTTATGAGTCTGGAATTGAGTTCTATTAGAAGCTAGCAAATGCCTCAGACTTGTAAATTTGGCTTAGCCTGTTTTGTTTCTCTAAATGTTTAGATGTATTCTATTGATTCAAGCTCATAATTTAACTCCTTAAGCCTGAACTCGTAAACTCTGCCATTTAAGTCGGATTTCAGGGCACGTGATCATATGATCTGACAATATTTAAGCAATCCTGTAACTACTAGCTTGCAATCAAACAATCTAGCACTCTATAAAATTACAAAATGCATTAGATCATCTGTTTCAGTCCATGTGGGTTTCATGATATGTATTAACCCCATGAGTCACAGGATTGATATTACTCAGAAGTAACAGTTAACAAATTAGTTTTTATTGCATTTCAAAATTTTAAAGTAGAGTCAATAGGTATCACCTTTAGCCCTAATATGCAAAACTGCACACTCTACAGCATAATATCACACCCCCCCACAATCTACTTGCTTGAGCCTATTGCCTTACACACTGCCAACTTGTATCTATCACCTTCCTGTATCACACTCAAACCCTTTAGATTTAAGTTTGAGAGTTTTCAATCTTGTGTCTGTGCTTTGGAAACAAGCTCTATGTATGTTTGATTCTAAGCTCAATGACAGGGCCCTCCATTCTTTTGTAATGTGTTAATATTGTTTTGCTTTTTACGTAACCGTTGTATAGCGCTATGGAATATGTTGGCACGTTACAAACAAAGGATAATAATAATAATAATAATAATAATAATAGTATATTTTATGAGCCTTCAAAGAAAAATCTATTTCTTTAGAGAGTCAGTTCTCATCTGCTAGTACAATCATTTACAAACACAAGAGTAGAGCCTATTGGCACCAACATTATCTAACGCAAAATGTATTGATAGTCATACTTGTCATTACTCATAGTAATATTTGTTTTTCATGCCAGTCCAACTGTCTTATCTGCTGGTGCACTTATCTATAAACACAGGAGTAAAGTCTGTTGACCGCACTAAGCTAGATATCTGTTTTACTTGTCAGTGCAAATATCTCAAGCATTAGATTATAATCTTGTTATCTCAAGCATAGGATTTCAGTCTAGTTGCTATCATTTCTAACTATCGCTGAGAATCACAGTTTACTCTTAATCCCTGCCTCCTGATTTCACTACGGCGCTAGCTCTATTATTATTTCGGAATTGCTTCCAATCAGGAGAGAGCAAGCCCAGCAAATAGGTCAATCCCCCATGGCCTACAATGCCTATTGTTCTTAATGGAAAGGAAGGTGCCAGTTTTAAAAGGGTTATCTAGAAAGCTATGAGAAACAATGAAGATGGTGTCGATCAGATGTCTGGATTACACAATCTCTAAGAGTAACTAAAACCCTTTCATTGAAGAGTTCATTCTTCAGTCTCCTATGACATTTTCAGATGTACAACTTGGGGCCTGTTGACCAATTACCGCAGAGCTGCCTCTGACGGCTTCTACTTGGGCGGCTCGATCTCCAGAGGCTATTGTCACGAACCAGAGACGAGGGGTCCACGTTCCGCTAATTCTCTTGCCTTATCTTACAGGAGCAATCTGCAGGTTGTGACTATTCATCTCAGCACCCAGCAATTAAATTCAGATCACAACATCATTCATGGAAGAGCATGAAAAATCATATGAGCCACGCAATTTCTTAGTTCAGAGACAGAGTGGCAACTTTATTATTCTTATTTAACAAAACCCAATAAAAAATTCCCCAGTATAGCCCATCTCCTCTTGGGATATCAAGGCTTGTTTGATCTCCCCCATAGTTTCCAGATCTCTTGGGAGGGGTCTGAAAAGTTCCCTTGTTTTGATTATACATTTTCTATCAATACACTCATCTCTCCTGGGGTGCAATAAACTATCCAAGCCCTGTTCTACAATACATCTGGTTTATATGAGTTGGTAAGTCCAGGATAAGAGTTAATACATTGCTCTTCTTCTGCCATTAAGCCTGGAGCAATACATTTTACATTGTCACAACCTCTGAAGTGATTTGATATGATATTATATATTTTGGCCTACTTCAGAGAGCAAATTAATTCTTTAAACTTTGTACAATTACCCAAATCATCCTGCTAAATCAGATCATTACTAGATACTTTGGTACTTTTAAAGGGGGTTGGCATAACAGTGTCATGTACTAGCCAGACCCTATACACTAAACATCATATAAACAATTCTTATTTGACCTGAATACTCACAGGTCATGCCCTTTGGTAATTCGGGGTACCGGATCAGAGCCTGAGGCCTAACTTTACACAGGTTTTTAGGGTCATAACACAATAGTTAATTTTGATAGCCTTGATGTTAGCAATCAGATGAGTCCCAAATAACAGGGTTACTTGTGGGGTTCAGGGGGATCCTAAAATCAGTAATGACACTTATCTGCTGTAGGTCCTGGATCTCTGGGCCTGAGTCTCTGCCACATCTCTACCCATGACCCCTCAGTCTTAGTGACTCGGATCAATCCACATAGTTGTGTTCCCCCTGCCCCTCCTGGTTGATCAGATGGGGAAGTCACAGGTCTGCTGCTGATCCGATCTTCAGTTCCAGCTGGTTGACGACAATCCTGGAGAGTCTTCCATCAGCCCAGTGTTCTGCTCTGGAACTCTGGATCTGTCTTCAGCAACCATCAAAGTCAGTTGTGTCCTTCCAGCTGGTGCATGAGTTCCCATTGATGGGCTATTGCTGTCTTCAGAAGTTCATCTTAGGCCTGCTCCAGCTCCACCTCCATGTAGACCAGCACTTCTAGCGATCTTTGATGTTCTCCAGCCAAATTCACAGGATTGGAATCCACTTGGAGATATTAGACCTCCAACTTCTGAGCTCTTCTATTGTTCAGTCAGATCTTCTCTGCTTGTTCCCAGATCACTTCTTCCAGCACTTCCTTCCTGAACAGGATCCGCAGCAGGCAGTTCTCTGGTGACTGCTATCAAATGCTGGTATCGACTTAAGGTTTCCATTTCCCCTCTGATCTCTCTGAAGATCTGGATCTGGAAGGGAACTCCTCCTCTTGTCAGCCAAAGAAGAATCCACTGGAGACCAACTGGAGTGGTTATTCTCAAACAACTATATCACTTTATTACCGGTATTAGGGTACATTTATATAAATGAAAACCAAACAATAACATTTTTCGCCATACAAAAAGCATAGTTGAATTCCCCACCTAATCTCGGTCGAACAAATCACAAGACGGCCTATGTCGTTGGCTCAGTGAGTGATTCGCAATGAACCAACCTGCAAGATGCTGGTAACAGTTTTAAATTTCTCTCCCTTAAAGGATGGATCTTTCCCATGAGGGTTGACGTTGGCACGGGTACAGGACTGAGCAACCAAACAGGAAATAGCCACCAAGCATAGCAAATTCAAATAGGCCAATCCCCCCATGGCCTATAGCACACATTGTTCTTAATGGGAAGGAAGGTGCCAGGAATAAAATAATTATCCAGAGGACTACAAGAAACAATGAAGATGAGATTAGTGAGGCACCCCGATGTTTATCAGATACCAGAGGTCACACAATCTCTAAAAGGAAAACCGCCAATAAAAGGGCTATAGTTCTTATCGATTGACACAATCCAATCCTTTAGCTCCATTGTATCGATTTGATTTTTAGTGTCTAATTACTGCAGCATAGCAGAAGTGGCTTTCGGTTTGGTCCATCAACCCATCAGCCTGGGACTTACAAACCTGGTAATTTGGAATCAATGGGAGAGGCACTAATAGTCAATGGAATAATGCATGGGAGTCCCAGCGGCAGCAACAGTCATTCCCTACACACCAGTGATCAAACTCCTTTAGGGGGTAAAGGCTGGTCCAGCTGGACCATGTCTACACCGGATCGCAGAGGTGCTGATTTAATTCTGTGGTAACTATTGAGGCATGTAGTAACTTATTTGTGAAGTGCCTGTCTATCTCTGACAGTGAGATTCAACTTCTAATCAATTGTGAGAAATGCAAAATTACACTTAGGACACACACAAAAACTAGAATATTTACTTAATGATAAAATTATGATAGCAGCTGACGAGGAACTGATTTGGTAGTTATTATATTGTATGATTTAAAAGCAAGTAAACAATGCAACAAAACTGCAGGAAAAGCTACTAGGATGTTTGAATGTATTAGATCAATTAGCAGCAGGAAAAGAGAGAGGTACTAATACTACTCTATAGATAGTTAGACCTTATCTAGATACTGCCAGCCCCATTAAATGTGAAGCCTGTAGCGGCAACTTGAGACCCGTAAAACCTCTGGGCTTGAATTTTATGTGATGAACACAATAGTCTAAGTTGGTGAAGTGAAATATATAAATTAAAATATATACATAAAACTATTTTTTAGAAATAGAAAACAGAAAGTTGGCATGTGCGTATGTATTCACCCCCTTTGTTATGAAGCCCATAAAAAGCTCTGGTGCAACCAATTACCTTCAGAAGTCACATAATTAGTTAAATTATGTCCACCTGTGTGCAATCTAAGTGTCACATGATCTGTCATTACACATACACACCTCTTTTGAAAGGCCCCAGTGGCTGCAACACCAAAGCAAGAGGCACCACAAACCAAACACTGCCATGATGACCAAGGAACTCTCCAAACAAGTAAGGGACAATGTTGTTGAGAAGTACAAGTCAGGGTTAGGTTATAAAAAAATATCCAAATCTTTGATGATCCCCAGGAGCACCATCAAATCTATCATAACCAAATGGAAAGAACATGGCACAGCAGCAAACCTGCCAAGAGACGGCAGCCCACCAAAACTCACGGACCGGGCAAGGAGGGCATTAATCAGAGAGGCAGCACCGGGACCTAAGGTAACGCTGTAGGAGCTGCCGAGACTGGAGTATCTGTACATAGGACGACAATAATCCGTACGCTCCATAGAGTTGGGCTTTATGGCAGAGTGGCCAAGAGGAGGCCATTACTTTCAGCAAAAAACAAAATGGCACGTTTTGAGTTTGCGAAAAGGCATGTGGGAGACTCACAAAATGTATGGAGGAAAGTGCGCTGGTCTGATGAAACTAAAATTTAACTTTTTGGCCATCCAATAAAACACTATGTCTGGTGCAAACCCAACACATTCATTCACCCAAAGAACACCATCCCCGTGAAACATGGTGGTGGCAGCATCATGCTGTGGGGATGTTTTTCTGATTATCCAGAGACCTAGGTAATTGTCAGTAATGCTTGCAGATGGAAATCAGGTGAGTTGGTATATTGTTACAGTTACAGTATTTGGCACCATACTGTACATGCATGTTAATTCATTTTTTATCCTCCTCCGCCTTTTTCTTTTTGACCACTTTTTTTTGGATTTTTGTTTTGTCACCACACTGTATGTGTGAAACTGTATTGGATTACACACTCCAGAGGTGTAAGCATCTGTTTCATTAAGCAGATATAGACATATTAATGGTTTCTTCAATTAAATGGAGTGATTTATGATTTTTTTAAAAATTTCATCAGATTCTTGTTGCAGTGGTGTAGTGACCACATGTGACCCTGTTAGGTGCTATGAATCATGCTTATTCTAGACTATAACATTACCCCCTGTAGGTATCCCCTTTTTCCCACAGTCAGTGTTTTCAATGGTTGGGGTTATGGGACATCCACATACATCCCGTTTGTGTCACATCCCTACTAATAATACTAATAATAGTCATAATAGCATTAGATATCATATAATACTGTATATCATATATAATAATAATAATAATAATAATAATAATAATAATAAAAGGTTAATACACATGCCAAGTCCAATTTGTGATACTGTGGAGTATCAACATTCCCCCGACGGCCTAAAAGGAATATGACAGGTGATACTGAAATGGGTTGCCAATTCCATCTCTAGTGGACTAGTGGATAGTTCACAGCTTTATTGCAGTACACAAGCCCCTTCACCACCACCACTTAGCAATGCTGAAGGGGACCAGAAGAACACTACACTAATCTACTCTAACTCATCAGAAAGGGCCGCAAAACCCCATGGAGGCTGTGGAGCAACAGCCAACTCACCTCCATTTCCGCTACGCCCATCCTGGAAAGTCCCACGCCATTGCTGGTGGCCATGTGCCAAGATGTATACCCATTCCCATTTGGTAACCTCCCATTGTTGTGGACGAAATTCATGAAAATGTATATTATGTCCATGCTGCATTCCTTTCCTTACAATATATCATAAGATAAGGCACTAATTGCTTTTATTCTTTATTTCCTGAGAGTCCTAAGATGGCTACTGAGCTGTATCCTGGGAGTCCTAAGATGGCTACTGAATCATATCCGGGAGCTCCCAGATGACATTCATATCCGTGACCAAATAAGGATATGAGCCCCGCCACCTTCCAGAGCCAATCAGAAGCTTCACATAAACTGACCATAATGACATCAACATCCGAGACCAAATATGGAAGGACCCTTCCTACCTTGTCAACCAATCAATAACTCACTCACTGTCTAACAATGAGTCGTACGATTGTTATATCTGATCAACTTATATTATATAAGTTCCTATGTTGTATTTGGGGGGGTTCGTTGGTTGGGAAGAATACAAGAAGTTTTATACCAGAACTTTTGGGTCTGTGTAAATTCTTGTCTCTGTGTGCACACATGGCCAACAGACGGATGATTTGGACAGGAACAGATATTACATAATGGGATTATTTTTATCCATCCAAAACAATTGGCGCCCAACGTGGGGCCCTGGGTTGTGACCAACACATAGCAGACAAGGAAGACTTTGGGACGATCTGTCGTGGCATAAAGGAGCCTGATCAACTCAACTCAGATATATGGTAAGGATTAATGTTTTTAAAACCTTGCATATATATCAATAGTGCTGCTATAGATCTGCCACTTTGTCTTGGGCTGCTACTGAAGGCACCAAAAGTACAGATAAATTGCTTGCCCAGGGTCTACCTTGAAGAAATATCTGTACTGAATAATATCTGTTGCCTGTGTATGACTGTTGAGAGTGTGGGTCGAGTGATTGTGATTTCTTAGATATTGTGGTCAAGGACATACATGTTTGCGTGCGGCAGGCTCCAGGGACGGATTGGGTAGTGTCCGAATAACACTATAGCCCTGAAATAGCCGTACGTACAGACGTACATATGCATACCTTTCTTTAGGAGGGTCTATGCATGTTGGATAGCCGAGTATCTCTTTGGGGTCATTATGTTCGTGCCTTGGTAACGTGATGAACCCGGAAGATATCTATCACAAAAGCATGTATGTGGGATGCAGACTTCAGGGACGGATTTATTGTGTCCGAATAACACGATAATTCTCTGAAGGCGTCAATTTTAACACACGACGGTGTGAGATTTTGAACTGCAATATTTTAAGAGTCAGAAATGTTCTGCAGAAATTGATAAATATTACTGTGATCTGTTATTGCTGGTTGTGATGCATGTTTTAATGAGAAATGTAGCTTAGAATTTCTGTCCCTGTACACTGAAGCTGAAAGCTGAAAGTTGATTTATCTGCAACTGTGTGTGAATCAAGGTCAAAGAAGCACAGTCTGTGAAAAGAATGTACTCCCCCTCCCATCCCGGTTGAATTCTTTTAAGGACGTATCTTAGTTAAGAGAATTCTTTCTATTTCAATGCTTAAGGTTGTATGAATTTTGTACTGTCATATTTCTATTCATGTTTTCATGATGTTGTTAGATTTTGCTTACGAGAAGTAAATGTTTGTGTGAAAGTAGGTGTGTCCTGGGAGGAGATTGATTTAAAAAGTAAATAGTTCAAGATATATACACAGAATTAGACTTTGAGACCGCACCTCGAATAGGTATCTCAAAGGAAACAGTACCTTAGGATTTTAAAAGTACAGTATATATATGACGCAGACTGAGAATTGGTTATGTAACAAACACAACGTAACAATCATCAGGGGTGTCAATGGACACACCTTAGACAGGTATGTTGGGTTTTCTGATTATTGAACCAAGAAAGAAATAATCTCCATAAGATCTGCAATGTAATGGGAGATTATTTTGTTTGAATGCATTACATGTAACAGTTTGCATATTTCTATGTGTTTGTGAGTATATATATATATGTATATATGTATGTATATGCGTGTATTCTTTCTTTACTCAATACTGTACTCTTTGGAGGGGGAGGTGATTGGTCTGCATTTTGAGAAGACGTGTGGGAGGGACTGGCCCACCCCCCTCACGGTTAAGCATAGCAGACCACTCCCCTTTTCTCCTTCCACCTTCTCTGTGTGTGTGTTAGTTTTTATGTGGAAATATGTCTGTCTGTATCATTGAGGGGAAATGAGAAGAAGGGAGGTTGCAGGCAGAAGAATGGTGGCTGGTTCTGGGTGGGAACCAAAGCTTGCTACAACATGACACGCCCCTATACCTCATCTTAAAGGTAAATAACATCTACTATACCACCGCTGCTGGAGTCAGTGCCCTGTATGCACTACTCCTTGGTAATATTAATCTCTATTAAAAGGAAGATATAGGAGACATTCAATGTTTCATCAAGCTTTACTATGGAACAAGAAGTATACGAAAGAAAAAGTAAACGTAACGTTACTTTAGGATGTTTTTACTCCGACACAATTTCTGTCTCATATACTGGTATTTTTAGATTCTCTGTGAAGCAGCTCCCCTGCTTGTCTCTACTAGTTAACTCCTACATGCCTGTCTGCAACGCTGATACAGAATTTTGTGAGTTATTAATAGCATGCGCTACGGATGAAATAGCAAATCAGGCTATTAATTTGTCAGATACTACACAGGATAAAACAGTCAGTGGTAATATATATCAGTCCAGACACAAGTCTCAGATGCTGGGAGCAGCCTTTGTGGAGGGATTGAAGAGAATCCATCAGGAAAGATTTATTAACATCTCGTCCTGAATACAAGGTGTTGCCATTAGAGACTTTGTTACTAGTTGCTAAAAAGGGCGTAAGTTCTCACAAGGTAATAAGGAGACTACACACATTATGGTGTCTTTTGAGCAGGAGGAGACAAAGCCAACAAGAACAAGAAAGTGTTTAATTGTAACAAAGTTGGACACCTTAGGGTTTCACCAGTTATGGTGAAGTTAAAACCAGTAGCTGAAATAGCACAAGAAACTGGTATCTCATGGCCATAAAGTCTCCCTATAGCACTGTTAAGCATGGGGTACACCCCTGGAGGGAAGTTTTCTCTGTCACCTCACGAGATCCTATTTGGGTCTGCTTCTAGATTAGGGTGTTATTATCCTCAGCAATTGAAATGTAAATCTGATGTATTTGTTGATTATGTGATTGCTTTATCTCAAGCACTGACTAAAATACATGCACAAGTGTTTTCTTCTATTCCAGATCCGGAAGTAGACACTGGTACTCATCAACTACTTCCTGGAGATTGGGTCCTGGTCAAGAGATTTGTGAGAAAGAATCCTCTGGAATCCAGATATGATGGTCCCTTTCAAGTTCTTCTAATTGCTGCACCGTCAGTTAAACTTGAAGGACGGCCTACTTGGATCCACACATCTCATTGCAAAAAAAGTTTCAGCACCAGACCCATAGCAACCAACATTATGATGATCATAACACATATCCTTTTCTGTCTGTTCTTAACTAAAGTAGAACCTTCTGCATTCATTAGTGAGAAGAAAGATGGTATTACATTTTGGTACAATCCATCTAAAACACATATGATCACATTGTCCTTTGATTATTGTCATGTTGTATGTTGCCAACAGCTAAGCGTGACTCAACAATGTAACTTGTACGAAGACACTCACAGCACATCTATATACATATGTGTTACAGACCAGACTTGGGGAAAAGATTGTAGTCATTGGGAAGCTGTAGGATAAAACACTGGGACAGCTTGGGGCTACAGACCACAGAGTGCCTTAGATAGAACAGATTTGAGTGGAAGCCCTTTACTTGAACGTATGACTCTAATAAAGCCAGGCAAATGCTCGCCAAATGGCAAGACTGGAGCTAACATGCGACTTACTCTGACTATCAAGAACCCTAGACCCACAGACGCAGGTACATACCTAATGGGTGGCCCAGACCCACAGACGCAGGTACATACCTAATGGGTGGCCCAGACCCACAGACGCAGGTACATACCTAATGGGTGGCTGGTTTAGAGGAGAAGCAAAAGGACGGATTGGTAAATTTATGCTCAGAAATCTAAATGCACCACTTATATCAGAAGGACTAATGCAAGTACAACACATAGTTACATAGTTACATAGTTACATAGTAATTAAGGTTGAAAAAAGACTTTCAGTCCATCAAGTTCAACCTGTTAAGATCTCCTCTGATCTGCAATATGCGGATTAGTTATTCATTAAATTATTGATTAAATAATTATTAATAGTATAGTATTGGAGAATGAATAAAGAGTTAGTCCATCAAGTTCAACCTTTTTAGATCTCTATTGATCTTTTTAATTTGGACTATTTATTATTATTGTTAATTGTTAATTATTGTTAATTGATCCAGAGGAAGGCAAACATAAAAAAAAAACCCCATTGAAACTTTGCCAATTGTCTCATAAGGGGAAAAAAAGCAAAATTCCTTCCTGACCCCAGAAACTGGCGATCAAATTTCTCCCTGGATCAATATTCCTTTGCTAGTTATCTAGGATAGCCTTGAATGCCCTCTTTATTCAGAAATATATCTAACCCCTTTTTGAAGTTGTCTATCGAATTCGCTGTCACCACCTCCTTTGGTAGAGAATTCCACAGTTTAACCACCCTAACTGTGAAGAACCCTTTTCTTTGTTTAAGGTGAAATCTTTTTTCCTCTAACCTCAACGGATGTCCTCTTGTCAGTTGAAAATCTCTTGCTACAAAAAGTTCACTTGACAAAGCCTTATATTGACCCTGGATGTATTTAAATAACGTAATCATATCTCCTCTTAGACGCCTTTTTTCTAGCGAAAATAAGTTTAATTTTGCTAGTCTTTCTTCATAACTTAGCCCCTCCATTCCCCTTATTAGTTTTGTAGCCCTTCTCTGTACTTTTTCCAGCTCTAAAATGTCTTTTTTGTGAGGTGGTGCCCAAAATTGTACTCCATATTCCAAATGAGGGCGTACTAGAGATTTGTATAGTGGCAGAATTATATCTTCTTCCCTGGCTTCTATACCCTTCCTAATACATGCTAATATTTTATTTGCCTTTGCAGCCGCTGCTTGGCTTTGAGCGCTGTTACCTAGGTGGTTGTCCACTAGTACTCCCAAATCCCTTTCAATATCTGATACCCCTAGATTTGCTCCATTAAGATTATAGATTGCTTGGCTATTGTTCCTTCCCAAATGCATAACCTTACATTTATTTGTATTAAATCTCATCTGCCATTTAGCCGCCCATTTCTCTAATTTATGCAAATCCTTTTGTAGGGAAAGTACATCATTATCTAATTTTATTACTTTGCACAACTTAGTGTCATCAGCAAAAATGGAGACACTACATTCGAGTCCTACTTCAATGTCATTAATAAATATGTTAAAAAGGAGAGGACCCAATACTGAGCCCTGAGGAACCCCACTTATCACATTAGACCAATCGGAGTATGTTCCATTTACAACAACCCTTTGCTTCCTGTCTTTTAGCCAGCTCTCGATCCATGAGCAGATATTTACTGCAATTCCTGTATCCCTTAGTTTGCTCACTAGTCTTCCATGTGGCACTGTATCAAATGCCTTTGAAAAATCTAAAAAGACTACATCCACTGAGTTGCCCTGATCCAAGTTCCTACTAACCTCCTCATAAAAACTAATTAGATTGGTCTGACACAACCTTTCCTTCATAAATCCATGTTGACTGCTACCTATGATCCTGTTCAAATAGACATATTCTTGTATTCTGTCCCTTATTAACCCTTCTAAAAGCTTCCCAACTACAGAAGTGAGGCTCACTGGTCTATAATTCCCCGGATTTGCTCTAGATCCCTTCTTAAATATAGGTATCACCTCTGCTTTTCTCCAGTCATCTGGTAGAGACCCTGTAGTGAGCGAGTCTTTAAAGATTAGATATAATGGTTTGGCTATTACAGAACCCAGCTCCCTCAGTACCCTTGGATGTATTCCATCAGGACCTGGGGCTTTATTAACATTTATTTTCTCCAACCTCTTTTGTATTTCTTCCTGCGTTAACCAATTATTTAGTGAAGGTAGTGTAGCCCCATTATGTTGCAGTGTCCCAACCACTGGTACCTCCCTTGTGTAAACCGACGAAAAGAACCTATTTAGCTCATCTGCCTTTTCCTGGTCACTAATTATCAGATGGCCTGTGTCACATTGTAATGGTCCTATCGATTCCTTCCTGGCCTTCTTCCCATTAATATATTTATAAAATATTTTAGGGTTAGTCTTACTTTCCATTGCAACTGACTTCTCATTTTCTATTTTAGCCAGTCTAATAGCCCTTTTGCAAGCCTTGTTGATTTCCTTATAGTCACATAAAGATGCCTCTGTTCCCTCCTTCTTGTATAATTTAAATGCATACTTCTTTTTCCTCATCATGATCTTTAAGTCATTGTTAAGCCACATGGGATGTGATTTACTCCTATTTATTTTATTTCCACATGGTACATGCTGATGAGTATGTTTATTTAGTAAGGATTTGAATGTTGTCCATTTATTTTCAGTATTCTTCCCTGTAAGTTCTTTGTCCCAGTCTATATGTTGTATTGCTGCCCGTAGCCCATTAAAGTTAGCCCTTTTAAAATTTAGAGTTTTTGTTGGCCCCTTACAACTTTGTTTTTTGTATTCAATCTCAAATGAGACTGTGTTGTGATCACTGTTCCCCAAGGGTTCCCCTATTTTTACATTTGATATTATATCAATATTACTTGTGATGACTAAATCCAAGATGGCCCCATTTCTAGTAGGTTCTTGTATTACCTGGGCCAGATAATGATCCCTGAGTGTACTCAAGAACCTGCTCCCCTTAGCTGAGCTGCTGGTCTCGTTTATCCAGTTTATATCAGGGTAATTAAAGTCTCCCATTATTAGAACTTGCCCATGCTTAGCTGCATTTCCAATCTGTAACAATAATTGTATTTCCTCACTTTCAGCTATATTTGGGGGTTTATAGCATACTCCCACCAATATGCATTTAGAATTAGCTCCTCCACTATTTAGCTCAACCCACAAGGATTCAATGATGCCGTTAGTGCCAGCATAAATATCTTCTCTAACTATAGGCTTAAATTCAGGCTTAACATAAAGACAGATCCCTCCTCCTCTTTTACCATTCCCCCTATCTTTCCTAAATAGGTTATAACCATCCAGATTAACAGTCCAGTCATGAGATTAATCCCACCATGTTTCCGTAATGCCTATTAAGCCCCATTTTTCTTGTACTGCTAATATTTCTAGCTCATCCATTTTCCCAGGCAAACTTCTTGCGTTTGCAATCATACACTTTATGTTGCTATGGCTCTGCTGATGTGAAGTGCCTGCCACTGTATTTGAGGCCCCTATTAATATCTCCCTACTTTCTATTGTAACCCTCCCCCCTTCTCCTCCCCCATGGGTAAATAATTCATCCCTTTCCCTCTCTACCCTATTTACCCCAATACTTCTATATAGTCCCTCCCCCCCACCTACAAGTTCAAAAACTCCCCCAGCCGTTCTACCATCCTATTCCCTAGCACAAAAGCGCCCTCATCATTAAGGTGCAATCCATCCCTGCTATAGAGATTGTACCCAAGTGAGAAGTCAGCCCAGTGCTCTAAAAACCCAAAACCCTCTGCACTGCACCACTTTTTTAGCCACGCATTAACCTCCCTAAGCTCCTTCTGCCTCCCTGGGCTAGCACGTGGCACTGGTAGTATCTCAGAAAATACTACCTTGGAGGTCCTTGCTTTAAGCTTATTCCCTAATTCTCTAAAATCATTCTTTAGGACGCTCCATCTTCCACTAACTTTGTCATTGGTACCAATGTGTACCAAGACCGCCGGTTCATTACCAGCCCCTCCCAATAATTTATCCACCCGATCCACAACATGCCGAACCCGAGCACCCGGGAGACAGCAAACTGTTCGATTGCTGGGATCTGGGTGACAAATTACTCTGTCTACCTTCCTAATAATAGAGTCCCCTACCACCAAAACATGTCTGTTGCTCTGCCTATTCTGCCCTCCCTCTTCTCCAGTAGAGCTGTTCGCCCGGCTGTTAGAGGGAACAGCTCTATCTGGCATTGCCATTCCTGAATGGACATCGCCAACAGTTTCACTCAATCTGGCAAATCTGTTGTTGTTTGCCAACTCAGAACTGGCCTGCCTCCTCCTGTACCCTCTGATTCCCCTTCTAACTGTAACCCAGCTACCTCCCTGGCCATCCTCACTAGCCCCAGCTCCTCCCTCCATACTAGGCCCAGCTAAACTGTGCTCCGTGAGCACCAACTCCCTTTCCAGTGGAGCAATATCACTAAGTGCTGCAATTCTCCTCTCCAGATCTTCAATTTGAGCTTCCAAAGAGGCAACATGCTCACACCTGTCACAGAGGTATGGACCCTGGATCATCTGTTCCAGTAGTGCATACATTTGACAGGATGAACACTGAATAAGGTTGCCACTTGACTGACTCATAATTATTATTATTGTCTACGAAATTTCAGTGGGAAAAATAAAGAATATAATATAATATATTTATATAAAGTTTTCCTCCTTTGCACTATAAATCTGCCCTCCCTTTTCTTTGAAGGCCCTCCTTTTATTTAAACTCCTAGGCTTTTACTAGAATTGCACTTGATACTGAAGTTCCCCTTCTCCGGTTTCTATTAACTTCTGCCTTCTCGCCTGGGCACAATTAGTGCACTCTGCAATTTATCAGCCTTTACTTGTAAGGTAAATCCACTTGTAAACAGGCCCCAAACCAGCTCACAAATCCTTTATCCTAGTTTAACAGTCAAGCCACACCCCTCTCACCTGGGCACACTTAGTGCACTCTGCAATTTATCAGCCTTTACTTGTAAGGTAAATCCACTTGTAAACAGGCCCCAAACCAGCTCACAAATCCTTTATCCTAGTTTAACAGTCAAGCCACACCCCTCTCACCTGGGCACACTTAGTGCACTCTGCAATTTATCAGCCTTTACTTGTAAGGTAAATCCACTTGTAAACAGGCCCCAAACCAGCTCACAAACCTTTTATACAAGTTTAACAGTCAAGCCACACCCCTCTCACCTGGGCACAATTAGTGCACTCTGCAGTTTATCAGCCTTTACTTTTTAAGGTAAATCCACTTGTAAACAGACCCCAAACGAGCACACAAACCTTTTATACAAGTTTAACAGTCAAGCCACACCCCTCTCACCTGAGCACAATTAGTGCACTCTGCAGTTTATTAGCCTTTACTTTTTAAGGTAAATCCACTTGTAAACAGACCCCAAACCAGCTCACAAACCTTTTATACAAGTTTAACAGTCAAGCCACACCCCTCTCACCTGGGCACAATTAGTGCACTCTGCAGTTTATCAGCCTTTACTTTTTAAGGTAAATCCACTTGTAAACCTCTCAGGCATTACCCAAAATGACTGATATCAGTGAACCTACGTACGAAAGAAACCCTAGCAAATGAGACTGGGTTCACAGACCTCAACTTATGGCTGGAATGGATGAAATATAACATAGAGTCACATAATAAGACTAATTGTTATGTTTGTGCAAGTGCCAGACCTCACCTAGGCACTGTTCCACTTATGGTAACTATGAAGGAAGAAAAGTGTTTCTTAAGTCTTTATAAAACTACCCAGACTAAAAGATCTAAATTGTGAACAATGGGAAAACAGGTATCCCATTATAACTGACAATCTACAACCAGGTGAAGGTATAACCATATACCCAGGTAATTACACATGCTATACAAGGAGTACACCTCAATGGAGAAACCTAAAGAGGTTTAAGCAAGGTGTAGCGGAACCCATCACTGTTTTAAACTGTTTTATGATTATTATGGTTAAAATATGATCCTACTATATGTATGTTGGTTGATGTTCTACAGAATATATTGGCTCAGAATATTAGCCAGACTTTTGCAGACCTAGGCTAATAGATAATCCTGTTACAGAGATTCAAGAGATAAGAAAGTTGTAAAGGATCCTTGCATTTTCCAAAGTGTTTTCATTCTCTGATAAGAACAAAGAAGAATGATCTAATTAATGTCTGATTGTATCCAAGTTGCCAGGGAGGTGTGACTCACCTATTGTCCTATATGTGTATTGTATGGGGGATATGTGCAATGTCTGTGTGTTATGTGTAAAAACATACTTTTACTAACTTTTGAACCCCTGGTCTGATTCATGCCATTTAAAGGTGTACCCCCTGTATTTGGGGTACATCCAGAATGTGGTTAAAATTGTGTCTGTTTTAATTGTGTTACCTGTTATCTGAGGGGAGGAGACGTGGGGGTTGAACCATGCAGATAATTCGCTGTTGTGATAATTATGTGGGTGTAGCCCTTCAGAGGGCACCATTGCATAAAAGGAGATTCCCTGTCATTAAAAGATAGTTCTACTTGACCCTTCAAAACGTAGCCTTGTCTCGTTATTGAAGGGATCGCTATATCATACTGGGGATTGCTATGCTTTTGCATACTCCCTTGAGCTGTAACTACTGAATACTTGTTCCTGTCGTACTATCCTTGGAGTCTGTGGTGGTTTTGGTGTCCGGTGCAGTGCTTGTAGGCCTCGACGCAAGCTAGGACGCATCCATCAACGGAGGTACCCGGTCAGGGTGCCAGTAGATCCGTTACATTGGCTGGCAGTGGTGGGATGGCGTCCTAGTAAGAGGAAAAGCAGCACGGAGACACCGGTAACGTTTGGAGTTACAAATTGAGGGCAACGCTAGTATCCGTACAGCGCCCCTGGCTACAGCAGGATGGAACCGGCTAGTTTTCAGACAGCGTTTCATGATGAGGAGGAGGAGGCGGCCGCGGACTACAGGGATGCAGACAGAAAGGAACTCTGGTATGATGCCCTGGAAGATGCCCAATGGCGGCGAGGTGAGAGTCTCCCCAGTGATGAGCAGCGGCTACAGAAGCGTGTGGCGATGCGGATGTATCTATTGGGAGAGCAGCCCCTGGATGAGTGGGTGACAAGACTAGAGACCCTGGTATGGCGAGAGCTCTGGCTAGACAACGCATACCAGGCCCTCTGGTGGCATACCGTTCGACTTACCCCCTGGACGGCTGAACACGACTTACCGGAGGGGGATAATTATGATGGCCCGGGTTTATTATGGGATGCCTTGGAGGACGATATTGATCTTGGCAGCACGGAGGGGTCTAGGTTTTGGGACATCTACGACTACCGGATGGGCATGTATGTCTGGGATGACGAAGGCGAGGTGAGCAAAGACATGACCCACCTGGTAACGAGAGAGTGGGAGCTGGAGCAGGACTACCAACACCTGCTCAGCCTTGTGCAGCCCCAACCTACTCGACAAGCAGAACCAGACTTCATTGACTGGTCCTGGGATGACCTCCAGATGGCAGGTAGAGATGGGACCGAGGTCTCTCTACCGGCCCTACAGAGGGCAGAAGGTGTCGTCCTTCCCCCCCAGCAGCAGTGTGACCCCCAGAGGGCAGAAGGTGTCGTCCTTGCCCCCCAGCGGCAGTGTGACCCCCAGGGGCCAGAAGGTGTCGTCCTTCCCCCACAGCGGCAGTGTGAACCCCAGGGGGCAGAAGGTGTCGTCCTTCCTCCCCAGTAGCAGTGTGTACCCCAGGGGGCCGAAGGTGTCGTTCTTCCCCCCCAGCGGCAGTGTGTACCCCAGGGAGCCGAAGGTGTTGTCCTTCCTCCCCAGCGGCAGTGTGTTCCCCAGGGAGCCGAAGGTGTCGTCCTTCCTCCCCAGTGGCAGTGTGTACCCCAGGGAGCTGAAGGTGTCGTCCTTCCTCCCCAGCAGCAGTGTGTACCCCAGGGGGGCCGAAGGTGTCGTCCTTCCTCCCCAGCGGCAGTGTGTACCCCAGGGAGCAGAAGGGGCCGTCCTTCCTTCCCAGCGGCAGTGTGAACCCCAGGGGGCAGAAGGTGTCGTCCTTTCCCCCCAGCGGCAGTGTATACCCCAGGGGGCAGAAGGTGTCGTCCTTCCCCCTCAGCGGCAGTGTGAACCCTAGGGGGCAGAAGGTGTCGTCCTTCCCCCCAAGCGGCAGTGTTTACCCCAGGGAGCAGAAGGTGTCGACCTTCCTCCACAGCGGCAGTGGGTACCCCAGGGGGCCAAAGGTGTCGTCCTTCCCCCCCAGCGGCAGTGTGAAACACAGGGGGCAGAAGGTGTCGTCCTTCCCCCCCAGCGACAGTTTACCCTAACCAGGGGAGACACCAATCTCCCAGACAGCGCAGATGGGACCGTGGTCTCTGCGCCCACAGCTTGTCCAGATCCCCAACTACCATCACTGGGACAACCGGAGGAGGGGGTAAGTACAAATTCCCCTCCCCAGCTAACTTCTAATGTGGCCCCAGGGTTAACAGAGGAAATGTTAACCCCCACTGACCCCCACGTTTCCCTGGCTACTGAGCCGGAATATGTCCCAAGTACCCCAGCAGAAGAGCTGACAACGGGGCAGAGTGCAGTCGGCCTCTGCCCTCCCTTTGTCTCCTGGAACAGAGCAGGATGTCCTGCAGGTTTTACCAGCAGAAGAGCTGGCATCAGGGCAGAGTGCCGCTGGCCTCTGCCCCTCAAGTCCCCTCAGCGTGTTGCCCCATCACCACAGCAAAATATCCAGGTATCTGGTTAGACTTCCCCCCAAAGGAGAGATGTGTGACGAAGTGCCCTTCGCCACTTTGGCTTGGAGAGGACTGTTTGCCAGCCTCCTGCCCTGCGACTATGGCCCTGGTACATATTGCCCTTTGGAACCAGTGTTCGGCCATACCAGAGTGTAAGTCACTCATTCTGGCCCTTTACATACAGGGGCGTCATTCTGTACTTGCCCTGTGTGAACCATGATACCCCAGATAACTGTGCCATGAAGCCCATTCATATAATGAAAGACTATGGGAAAGACTTTAGCTACATGGCAATTGAACTGTGTGAAGAGGATCTGAGCGCTATTCGGTGGTTTTGTGCGCTCAGATCCCAGCTATCTGGGGATATGGGAAATGTGAGTAAATGTGAATTGCAGTAATGCTGATGGGTTGTCGAACTAGAGAATTGACCAACAAATACTTTTGTCTGGACATCCCCAGGCCGATCCGTTGGGATCAGACCGTGTATGCCGGCTTATGGTCACGGGGGAGGTGTGTAGCGGAACCCATCACTGTTTTAAACTGTTTTATGATTATTATGGTTAAAATAGGATCCTACTATATGTATGTTGGTTGATGTTCTACAGAATATATTGGCTCAGAATATTAGCCAGACTTTTGCAGACCTAGGCTAATAGATAATCCTGTTACAGAGATTCAAGAGATAAGAAAGTTGTAAAGGATCCTTGCATTTTCCAAAGTGTTTTCATTCTCTGATAAGAACAAAGAAGAATGATCTAATTAATGTCTGATTGTATCCAAGTTGCCAGGGAGGTGTGACTCACCTATTGTCCTATATGTGTATTGTATGGGGGATATGTGCAATGTCTGTGTGTTATGTGTAAAAACATACTTTTACTAACTTTTGAACCCCTGGTCTGATTCATGCCATTTTTGTATATGTTGTTCCCCTGGGTGAGAGCTATTGAACGGTGCGGGACTTAAAGGTGTACCCCCTGTATTTGGGGTACATCCAGAATGTGGTTAAAATTGTGTCTGTTTTAATTGTGTTACCTGTTATCTGAGGGGAGGAGACGTGGGGGTTGAACCATGCAGATAATTGGCTGTTGTGATAATTATGTGGGTGTAGCCCTTCAGGGGGCACCATTGCATAAAAGGAGATTCCCTGTCATTAAAAGATAGTTCTACTTGACCCTTCAAAACGTAGCCTTGTCTCGTTATTGAAGGGATCGCTATATCATACTGGGGATTGCTATGCTTTTGCATATTCCCTTGAGCTGTAACTACTGAACGCTTGTTCCTGTCGTACTATCCTTGGAGTCTGTGGTGGTTTTGGTGTCCGGTGCAGTGCTTGTAGGCCTCGACGCAAGCTAGGACGCATCCATCAACGGAGGTACCCGGTCGGGGTGCCAGTAGATCCGTTACACAAGGGTTCTGCATTATATATTGTATTGGCTTCATAGTTTACAGAACAGACACAAACATTGGGAGACATACATTGGATATGTGGGGACATGAAGCTCAGATCAAGACTAGAGGGTATATGGTATGGTGGGTGTACCCTGATAAAGGTCATAATGCCACTGCACATAGTGCTTATACAAACTGATACCTCACCACACACCCTACTGACAACATCTAGACACAAAAGAAAGGTGTCTTCCCCACAAGGTAGCTTTGACCCCCATGTGTACATAGACTCTATTGGAGTCCCAAGGGGGGTGCCTAATGAGTTTAAGGCCCGAAACCAGATAGTAGCAGGATTTGAATCACTGATACCAATGATTGGTGTAAATAAAAATGTTGCTTGAATCAATTATATATATTATAACCAACAAAGGTTTGTGGATTACACAAGAGATGCTCTGCAAGGAGTTGCAAAACAATTGAAGGCCACATCACACATGGCCTTCCAAAATAGAATGGCACTAGACATGATCCTTGCTAAAAAGGGGGGAGTGTAAAATGCTCCCCAACACTGCCAACTGCTGCACCTACATACCTGATAATACGGGTCCAAACGGTGAGATTACTTTAGCCATTAAAGAACTAAACAACTTGGCACAAGAATTGAAGAAGAGTTCTGGAACCACAGACTATTGGGATAAATGGTTTGGGTGGATGAACAACTGGCAGAAGGTATTGTCACAGGTTGGAATTGTCTTTCTTTCAATACTGATAATTCTTGCATTTGTTACCTGTTGTATTATCCCCTGTGTCCGAACATATTTAAAGAAATCAGTTACTGGAGTCACACCAACCTTTGTGCACCAAGAAATTTATGAAGATGGCTGTAAGGAGTCACATAAGATGTTACGGTCTATTATGTCTAGAAATGAAAGTTCTACATAAACCCCTTGTCCCACATGTTCCTGAAACAAGGGGTCAGGGATAGCATCTGACTCGCCTATGACAGTGGCAAGAGGGGTCATGGACAAGCCATGGCAACTCTAACGTACAAAGAAGAACGGGCGTTCATTGGTGCAGATGTGCTAGGGCTTTCTTACATTCATACATCTCATCCACAGGGACAGTTGTACACATAGTCTCTAGGGGGGACTGTTACTATTTATATGCTGTTTATATGACTTTATACCTTAATTAATACGTTTTACTAAGAAGAAACCTATATCTTAACACAGACATTTTATGTAGTACTCTCTAGAAGAGTAAGATATAATACATCTAACCTGTCATATCTACAAGAATAGAATATAAGTGTAGTATGTATCATAATATAACACTGTTGTGGACGAAATTCATGAAAATGTATATTATGTCCATGCTGCATTCCTTTCCTTACAATATATCATAAGATAAGGCACTAATTGCTTTTATTCTTTATTTCCTGAGAGTCCTAAGATGGCTACTGAGCTGTATCCTGGGAGTCCTAAGATGGCTACTGAATCATATCCGGGAGCTCCCAGATGACATTCATATCCGTGACCAAATAAGGATATGAGCCCCGCCACCTTCCAGAGCCAATCAGAAGCTTCACATAAACTTACCATAATGACATCAACATCCGAGACCAAATATGGAAGGACCCTTCCTACCTTGTCAACCAATCAATAACTCACTCACTGTCTAACAATAAGTCGTACGATTGTTATATTTGATCAACTTATATTATATAAGTTCCTATGTTGTATTTGGGGGGGTTCGTTGGTTGGGAAGAATACAAGAAGTTTTATACCAGAACTTTTGGGTCTGTGTAAATTCTTGTCTCTGTGTGCACACATGGCCAACAGACGGATGATTTGGACAGGAACAGATATTTCATAATGGGATTATTTTTATCCATCCAAAACAAGATGTATACCCATTCCCATTTGGTAACCTCCCATTATGTTTTGCTATTCATCAATTTTCATTGATTTTTGATATATGTGATGTGGCTGTGAAATATGGCCACTATTTGTGTCCCAAATGTAGATGTGATGAGCGAGATGTATATGCAATTCTTTTTTTATTTCAGGGTCCACATTAGAGCCTCTGTGAGTAAGAAAGGGTTAATATGGCAGGCAGTTTCATGTTTTTGTGTTGCTATTTAATCAGGTAGTATGTCTTTAATTGTTTTCTGCATGTTGCAGGATGGCTTTTCATATTGGCATATGCATGACCATTCCAACATATGATAAAAAATATATTTGTAAATGCATTTTTATTATTGGGGGATTATTGTGCAAGTAATTGTAATGCCTTTCCATGCACTGGTGTGTTATATTGTCTTTGCAGTGTTTAAACGTTGTCTGTAAACCCTTTGCGGGTCCTATTTGGAGGCTGTAATGTTTTAGCATCCATTTGCTCGTTACGGGCTTGAACGCCATGGTGTCTTTGGAAACTTGTTGCAATTTAATAGCGAAATTGGGATGTTGCAGTTACAAGCTTGACAAAACAAAGGATTTGCAGCCGCGGCTTGCTTTATGGGGCCAATTTAGTAGCTGCAAGTCTTGTGGGCTACGTTACGAACTACGGTTTTACACTTTAGGGGAATTTAATAGGGCTGTGTGTCCAGTTTTCATTATTGTATCTTCTAAAGAAGATTACAAATTCAAAGACAGGCAAATAATATTGTGCATGGTCTAAAAGACAAAACTTATAAGTATAGCTTAGAGGAGAGAGGGGAGATATGATAGAAACCAGTGGTGGAGCTTTTGCTGGTGCAGCAGGTGCAAACCACCAGGCCCACAATAGTGTAGGAGCCCTCTGCTACTGAAACTAAAGGAGCTATTGTAATTTATTAGAGGAGCATGTATATAATTACTTGATGATCTGATCACTATAGAGGTGACCTCATAATGTACATTTATTTTGGACTTTTTTTAAATTGAACCAGGGTGGGGCTAGAGCATTTGCAAGTGGGCACCACATTATTTTGTATTGGTGTCGTCCATTCACTACCTAATAAAGGTCACAAGGATAGTACCCTCTAGAAAAAAGAAGGGAAAGTTAAAAGTTTTAGGGGAAATTTAGGAAAGCACTAGTTTACAGAAATAGTAGTAGATAAGTGGCACAGTCTTCAAGTGGCAGTGATAAAGTCAAACACAGTTAAGGAATTTAAGCATGTCTGTGATAAGTATAAAGCTATCCTGGGGCTCAATTAAGCCAAACACCCACAGCCTTATTACATTGCGATTCAGCAAATTGAAAAGGCCACTGTTTAAGCACAAAGCATATTTCTTTTACAGATGTTTTTAGTTAGTGGAGACCTTATTTTTGGATAGAAATGTATTAACTAAAAACTTCTGTAAAAAAGTATGCTTTGTGCTTAAATAGAGGCCTTTTCAATTTGCCAAATCGCAATTTAATAAGGCTGTAAGTGTTCAAGTCTATATTGTACTCTGATAATTTGGGAAAATGTGCAGAATGCTTTGTACCACTAGATGGCGCCAGAAGCCTTGCAATGACAGTATTAGATACTTATTAGAAACGACTTTACTGTGCTCATTAAAGTGACTCTGTGACCCCGAAATCAAGTGTTTAGTTTATTCTTAAAGAGCATGAAACTCTGCGTATATGTTGTGTTATCCATTTCATTCTAAAGTGCGGGCCTGCAGCATAAAATTATCTTGGCCGAGATACTAGAGTTGCCAGTTCCTTCTCCAGTGAACCACCATTTGTCTGACCTCTCTGCTATGACCTGCCTATCTTGGGTGACCCTACATGGCATAGATCACAGCTTTATTGAGGTACACAAGCCCCTTCACCACGACAAGGTAAAATCACTGATAGGTACTCTTACAGTATTGGTTCTAGAGTGATATTTGGCAAAATGCTGTTTTTACTAATTCTATTTAAAAATAATAACAAAAAAAGGAAGGATCTCAAATCCATATGTGCATCAATGTAGATAAATATATGTGCAAAAGCAATTACTACAATCACTTACTGATAATGCTGCACCAACACACAGTTTATCAATAAGCAGTTAGATGTGAAACAAAATCAATACATTATTAAGGTATGAACAGCAGATAGGCTGGAGTAAAAATAGAAATAATAAGGTCAAACCTATGAATTAATGAGGGGCAATGAGCACAGACCTAAAGGCATTAATGTAATGCTTTATTGATACTGTTACGCTCCTAATTGCTGGTACAGGTATTGATAAAACACTTTGATTTCCAGCCTTTTGAAACACTTAGTATATGTTTTTTTTCTAGTGACTCAACTTGATTCAATGTATATGATACAATAGAAAATAATAAGGGGTAATGAGTACAGACCTAAAGGCATTAGTCATTAGGACATTTACTTCTCACCCCATATTACACCTCCTCACCCCACAATGCCCCATAATACAAATCATACTACCCAAGTATTTTGTACTGTCAATTTCTCTGCCTGTTTCATTCTCCTACATCCCAGGTGAAACTTTCCCCAGCCCCAGTGAATTATCCAATCACCTCCTTCACCCCCAGTGAATTGCCCCGGTGATCTCTCAAGGGCTAATCATTAATTATCAAAATATAAAGAAGGGAGAAACACACTACTGGTAATGGTACCCCTCATTAGTCTGTGATAAATATTCATGGTATAGAAGTAAGGGAAATAAAACACAGAGATGAGATAGATAAAAAATAACTTTTATTGAAAATAGTTAATATAAACAGATTAATAAATGGTGATTAAAAATTGTGTATATTTACAGGAGTATAAATACAATAGCGCGTGATGTCTGGGAATGATCCACGCAAAGTAATGATCACACTACAGAAAAGAGTGTGTTGGTATACTGGTAACATGTATTGGTACCATAAATACAAAATAGGTCATTTGTGTTGGTTAGTTGGATCAGACAAGCATAATCAATACCTAGGCAGTATGTATAAAAGTTTTAGCCCGTGCCTTTTATTGCTACAAGAGTTCTCAATTTAAGAAAATTAGCAGCTTTTCTAAACCAACATAAAAGCATTTAGGTAAAAAGTTAAAAACTTTGTTTTAATAGACTTAAACCTATGTTTGTGTCTTCCACATTTGCTGCTGGCTTGGATACTGAGTGGGAGTGTCCTGATTTATGTTATCTATTCAAGAGTGGAAAGAGGTAGGGGAGAGAATAAAGGCGGCTGTTGATACAGTGCCTTGCAAAAGTATTCACCCCCCCCCCCCCCCTTGGCATTTTTCGTGTTTTGTTGCCTCACAACCTGGAATTAACATGGATTGGTTGAGGATTTGCATCATTTAATTTACAGAACATGCCCACAACTTTGAAGATTTTTTTATTGTGAAGCAAACAGCAAATAGGACAAAATACCAGAAAAAGTCAATGTGCATAACTATTCACCCCCTAAAGTCAATACTTTGTAGAGCCACCTTTTGCAGCAATCACAGCTCCAAGTCGCTTTGAATAAATCTCTATGAGCTTGCCACATCTTACCTGAGATTTTTGCCCATTCCTCCTTGCAAAACTGCTCCAGCTCCTTCAAGTTGGATGGTTTTTGCTTGTGAACAGCAATCTTTAACTCTAACCACAGATTGTCTATTGGATTGAGGTCTGGGCTTTGACTAAACCATTCCAACACATTTACATGTTTCCCCTTAAACCACTCAAGTGTTGCTTTAGCAGTGTGTTTGGGGTCATTGTCCTGCTGGAAGGTGAACCTCCGTCCTAGCCTCAGATCACGCACAGAGTGGTACAGGTTTTGCTCAAGAATATCCCTGTATTTAGCACCATCAATCTTTCTCTCAACTCTGACCAGTTTCCCAGTCCCGGCTGCTGAAAACCATCCCCACAGCATGATGCTGCCACCACCATGTTTCACTGTGGATGTTGTTCTTTGGGTGATGTGATCTGTGGCGTTTGATGGTCGAAAAGTTACATTTTAGTCTCATCAGACCAGAGCACTTTCCTTCATACATTTTGTGAGTCTCCCACATGCCTTTTCGCAAACTCAAAACCTGTCATTTTGTTTTTTGCTGAAAGTAATGGCTTTCTTCTGGCCACTCTGCCATAAAGCCCAACTCTATGGAGCGAACGGCTTATTGTCGTCCTATGTACAGATACTCCAGTCTCTGTTGTGGAACGCTGCAGCTCCTCCAGGGTTACCTTAGGTCTCTGTGCTGCCTCTCTGATTAATGCCTTCCTTGCCGTCCATGAGTTTTGGTGGGCGGCCGTCTCTAGGCAGGTTTCCTGTTGTGCCATGTTCTTTCCATTTGGTTTTGATAGATTTGATGGTGCCCCTGGCGATCATCAAAGATTTGGATATTTTTTTATAACCTAACCCTGACTTGTACTTCTCAACAACATTGTCCCTTACTTGTTTGGATAGTTCCTTGGTCTTCATGGCAGTGTTTGGTTAATGGTGCCTCTTGCTTAGGTGTTGTAGCCTCTGGGGCCTTTCAAAAAACGTGTGTCTATGTAATGACAGATCATTTGGCACTTATATTGCACACAGGTGGACGTCATTTCAATAATTATGCGCCTCCTGAAGGTAATTGGTTGCACCAGAGCTTTTTATGTGCTTCATAACAAAGGGGGTGAATACATACGCACATGCCAATTTTCGGTTTTCTATTTCTAAAAAATAGTTTTATATGTACTGTATATATATATATATATATATATATATACCGTATTTTTCGCCGTATAAGACGCACTTTTTCTTCCCCAAAACTGGGGGAGGAAAGTTGGTGCGTCTTATACGGCGAATATAGCTTTTTAGACTGCCTCTGTCCTCTTGATCTCACCCCAGCGCTTCCTACCAGCATCGCGTCGGCCGGTGCGTCCTAGTGACGTCACACACGCAACGCTGCAGTACACGTGGAGTGCTGGTAGGAAGCGCTGGGGTGAGATCAAGATGGCAGAGATCAGAAGGAAGGTGAGGATCAGGGGGATCAGGGGGATCAGGGGGGTCAGGGAGGATCAGGAGGGTCAGGGAGGGTCAAGGGCTCCCAAATGCTGCAGTATATGGATGGATGTGTGTGTATGTATGTATGTGTGTGTGTATGTATGTGTGTGTATATATGTATGTATGTGTATGTATATTTATGTGTGTATGTATATGTATGTATGTGTATCTATAAAGGTGAGGATCAGGGGGGTCAGGGAGGATCAGGAGGGTCAGGGAGGGTCAATGGCTCCCAAATGCTGCAGTATATGGATATGTATGTGTGTGTGTGTGTATGTATGTGTGTGTGTGTGTATGTATGTGTGTGTATGTGTGTGTATATATGTATGTATGTGTATGTATATTTTTGTGTGTATGTATATGTATGTATGTGTATCTATATATATCTATATATATATATATATATATATATATATATATTTGTGTGTATCTGTGTGTAAAGTGTATTTGTGTTTGAGTGTATTTGTGTTTTATTCAGATTTTTTTTTTCTTGTTTTCCTCCTCTAAAAACTAGGTGCGTCTTATCTGCCGGTGCGTCTTATAGGGCGAAAAATACGGTATATATATATATATATATATATATTCTCTTTTCCCTTCACCAACTTAGATTATTGTGTTCTAATCCATCATATAAAATTCAGTTTAACATAACATTGAACTTAAGGCTGTAATGTAACAAAATATGTAAAAAGTCAAAAGGGTGAATACTTTTGCAAGGCACTGTATATTGGTGGAATCTGATAAGATTTCAGCACAGAACACATTCCCTCTCCTTCCTGCAAGTTCACTATAAGGGCACCCCTTGTGCCTTAATTATTAATGCATCTGATAGAGAGGAATCATTAGTGTATGATTACATTTATTTGTATGCACTATGTTTTTTTAGCTTTGCATTAAAAAAAACCTGTTGCAGGTGATGTTTACACCCCAGGATTGAGCTAGACTCCTGAGAGGGTTCATTTTTGTAAAATTGTACCCTGTCCATTTGAGCATGCCCAGGTTTGCAGCCAATCAGCAATGCTGTATGCAGCCAGCTAGATGAGTCTGCTACACTGGGTCCTTAAAGGACCATAAATCAACATTCAAGTAAAAATGCTTGAGCGATTACATGGTTGTTCTTTAGATCATACCCTCTCCTTGATAAATTCTGACAAATTCATCACAATTTCTGACATTTCAGTTTCTTCTTCCTATTCTAATTTGTCTTTTAGGCGAATGAGAATTTATGCTTGATTTATGGTCCTGCAACATTTTCTGTTTTGGGGCTGGGAGAGATCTCAGGGGCAATTCACTGGGGCTGAGGGAGGTAATGGGGCAATTCACTAGGGCTGGGAGAGGTGATGGGGCAATTCACTGGGCCTGGGAGAGATCATAAGGGCAATTTACTGGGGCTGGGAGAGATCTCAGGGGCAATTCACTGGGAGTTGGGGAGGTGATGGAAAACTGTTTGCAAATGCAAGAAATTCAGCAAACTTTGGGGTAACTGTTTAAATGTTTATTTTGGTATTTTGTCATGCAAACAATTTTTTTCATATGCTACTTTTTCTCCTCTATCAGATGCATTCATAATCCAGCTTACTTGCATATACCTTTAAGAAGGAATTATAACTATCATGGCAGCTTCCATGAACTATCAGGCACTGGTACAATTAGAATTTGCTCTGAAAATGCTTTTGTGCTCATGACATACATAGTTGCTAACAAAGGACTTCATTCTATTGCCCAATTCGTAAATTTATACACACTTAAAACCACTCTTAATATTGCCACATATTCTATTAGCTACTCTCAATCCAATTAGAAGTTACCCACCCACAATCACTACGGGCCAGGCTATCCTGTAAAACCGGCCTTAGATCTCCATTGGTTTTAGCACTGCACGAATATAACACGCGCTAAATAATTAAAGTTACACAAAATCGTTATTCTATTGGACCTGTATCGCTAGAGTGCAAATAAAGGCTGACACGCAAGATCTTTTTCAAACACAATAATGTACGTTAAAAGCATGGGAAGGCATGGAAACACATTATAATTAATTGCCTTAAGTCTCAAACTCATAAATATGCAATTAAAAAATATTATTTTTAAATGTTATTTCTGAGTAATATCGATCCCAGGATTTAAGAGGTTAATATATCATGAAACCCACATGGACTAGAATAGATGATTTAATGCATTTTATAGATTGCTAGATTGTGAGCCCGATTGGCAAATATTACTTATTGGCACTAATTATTTCATAAACTCTGATTGCAGATTACGTGTAACTTCCATGTTTTACTGATGTCATGATGACGGACTCATTTACTACAGGCTGTGTCCAAGAAGTAAATATTGTCAGATCATATGATCACGCCTTCTGAAATCAGACTTAAAAAGGAAGGGTTTAGGTGATTAGGCTTGAGTCAATAGAACAGCAGCAGAAATTATGGGTTAGAGGCATTTACGGGCTTCTAATAGAATAGGGCTCTATGTTTTTGCTAATCTACACGGGTCCTTTAATCATTGTAAAAGCTTAGAAATTAAACGTGTCACAGACTCTATAGATTACTAAAGGACAACTGTATGTAAGGAAAAACGTAATATCTGTAAAATATGTAATAAACTATATAACATGACAAAATACTGTATAGTGAAAAATAGATATTTATAAACTCTTGAGTCTTTGAGTATAATGTGACAAGTCAAAAGGCTAGTTTTTAATAAAAAAATGCTCTTGCCTGTTCCTGCAGGCATCCATGATACTTTGGTGGAAGTTGTGTGTGTGAGAGGGGAGTTGATTTTTGTATCTACAAGCTTCTGGGCCTGTGAGGGAGAAGGAGTGTGGTGGTAATTTCATCCAGATCCAATTATCTAACAAACTCTCCTGGCCTCTCCCTATTCCATCAGCCCCCACTGATAAAAAAAAAAAAAGAACACTCTAATAATCCAGCTCTCAGTAAGTGAAGTAACAAAGACAAAATGTATTCTCTGTTCATACACAAAGTCTTCAAAAAATGTGATTTTCTCAAAAATTATTTTTGTTTATGGCTTACACAGCTGCAAATATTGTCAGTTTGTTACATATTATTTAAATATAGTGAAAAATACAGATATCAACATTGTGTATGAAGAAGCAAATATAGCAGCATTTCTTAATATATACAATTTATTTATTATTTTTCTTAGTACGGTTTCCCAATATTGCATTAACACTGATTTTGTAGTACAATAACTTGAATCTATAATTTTTTACAAAACATGTTATAAAAATATTACATTTAAACATCAAAACATTTAAACAAAAAAAAAAGTTATCAAAAAGGTAAAACAAAATTTAGTCAAAAATATTTTTATAAAAAAAAGGCAAATGAGATGGAATTTGCCAGTTTCAGAACAAGCTGTACAATTTACAGGAAGAAATCTTCATATTTAGATAGAATTGAATCCATATTACAAAAGTACTGAATTAGATATTTTACATCATGTTTCAATGTAAGCTAAAAGAAGAGACTATTATGTCAAGAATAGGATATAGAATTATATAGAATTTATAATTTTGTCTTCTTCTGTCCGAGTGACATGGTATGCTAAATCACTGGCACAATGGCACTGTGTGTGCTTGATCAGAGAAATAACACACACATTACATATATATATATATATATATATATATATATATATATATATATATATACACATATATGTATATATATATATATATATATATATATATATATATATATATATATATATACACACACACACACAATTTTATTTTTTTATTAAGTCCCCCCCCCCCCTTCCCATTCCCCAACAAAAGCCCCATCTGGGCTCCTTCCTGCCACACCAGCCCCTCCACAGCTCACAGGCCTGACTCCAGCCCCTGCAGAGTCCCCCCCCCCTCCTGCACCAGCCCCTGCAGAGTCCCCCCCCCCCCCCCCCACAACATCCCCACCAGAGCACACACACACCCCCTTGCTTTGTCCTCCCTGCAGATGCATCTTATGGCTGGCCTGGGAATCCCTAATAAAGTTGCTAGTGCAGTGGAAAGTGCCCAGGAGGGGCTGGTGTGGCAGGAAGAAGACTGGGAGAGGGGGGGTCAAATTAAAGAAGAACATTTAATTTAACAAAAAATGGCAGCACTTGGGCCCACATATATACACACACACATATTATATGTATAGCCATTTTTTAATACTCTTTAAAACGAATCGACTTCCTTACAGAGCCCCTTCAAGTCGAACTAATGCATTGTTGATGCTATATATCGACTTTCTTACAAGTTTCTAACAGAAACTCAAATCTAATGCAAAGTAAGAACTTATGATTTCTCTTGCTCAGCCTGGCTTTAGCAAAACGGATACAGTAACAATGTACATTTTATTGGCACCATAGGGTTCTGGACACAAGCTAGTCCGCAAAAGACAAGCTTACCATTTAAAATATATATTTTGAAAAATATCTCTTTCCCTATAAGAGAGTTAACAAACATATATATATATATATATATATATATATATATATATATAAATCTGTGCAAGATAAGATATTATCATTACTTTAGTGAACTGGATTTCAGATACATCCGGTAAGTCAAAAGATACACAGATACATTAGTAGTAAAACCCAGAAACTTTCCATGCGTCTTCAACCAGAGAAAAATAAATAAAGGATCGTCTCAGATCCCTGTTCTAGTCTAGTCCCTGTTGCTGAAGCTACAGTCCAACCTTAGAGCAGATACTGCTTGAGTGACTGCAGCTTTGACCTATCACACCTCGGTAAAGGTCATTCTTACTGCAATTGGTTTTCATTAGCCTACAATGTAAAATGATTTCTCAATATTTAAGCAAAGGAGCAATGAACAGAAACATCACAAATAGAAAAATGTTCTCAGTTAGCATTTTTTTGATGATAGAAAAATATACAACATAATATCTTTAAGTTGAGTCTTAAAAAAAAATCATAATGTATGTGTCGTTTGAATTACTACATAGTTTCATAGTAATTTAGGTTGAATAAAGACTTCTAGTCCTTGTAATGTGTGTATTTATCATTAATTGACCCAGAATAAGGCAAATTGTTTATTTCATATACTATTTTTAATTCATAGAATTATCAAATTGTTTAACATTCAATACCTTTGAATAGAAGAAATGGGAATAATACTCATGAATTATCCAAAAACAAATGTTTCTGAAATTCAAATTGACTTTTGGCATACACTGTATATATAAAAAAAAGAACAGAATATCAATACTGTAGTATTTTTTTTAAATATAAAAGACAAACTCGAACATATACATTCATAATTGTAACTAAAGTTGTTTTTAACAATGACAGCCATTCCTATCTAAAATATATTAACCCTTTCAATGCATCAGATAATGATTTTGAAAAACAGTAACTTAATAAATGGGTTTATAAGATCTGTGTTGGTGTATATGTATGTATATATATATATATATATATATATATATATATATATATATATATATACACGCACACACATTATATATATTCTACTGAGTGCTTTAGGGTTAAAATGATCATCTTAACCAATTCTAAGACTAGAGACTAAACGTGTTCTGTTTACATATAAGTTGTTTTTAAGTTTAAGTTTAAGGAACCCAAAAAAATCACCTGTAAAAGGTAATTGTAGGGCTGGGAGCACATTTGAAAAAACAAAACAAAAAAACAATGCAGGCAGAGGCATGTATAATTACCATATCTGTAAGTACACAAGTACAAATCTCCGTATCTAGTTTAATCTCTCCGCTCTGTGATTAAATGGATATACAACTCATGTATTTGGTCTAGGATACTTTAAATACTACCATTTTGGGGCCATACAAAGCAAAGTGCTGCAAAGGTTAAAAAATGTGGAGTACTGTGGAAATGTAGCGTTGCAGAAAAGATCAGGCCTCCCACTGACTACGCGCCCTATAGACTATTCGTCCTATTCTATTAGAAGCCCGTAAGTGTTTTTTTTCTCTAAATGTTTAGATGTATTCTATTGACTCAAGCCCACAATCTACATCTTGCAGCCTCCACACGTAAACCCTGCATCAATTAAAGGGAATTGATGGTTGATAATTCTAGTATACATGCCAGGAATTGACAATTAAGAAATACATAAGTAATATTTTTTCTTACTATGATATTGAGGACCCTAGGCTAATTTATATTCCTAGGTTGGAGATACCCCATAGGAGATTATAGGTTGGTTCTCCCTAAAAAGTAGGTTTCCCTGGTTTATATTGTATGATTTTTAATGCAGCGTTTTACCACAAAGATTAATGAAATTAGATTCCCATTTTATTTTCTAAGTTTAATGTAAGTTGGTGTTATGTACTGGGATAGTTTGGCATTTTTCTAACAACAAGTAGAGCCGGCTAAAATTAATATTTTACCTAAAAAATATGTTCTTGGTTCAACACATACTTGATTTACCTAAATGAAGGTGCTCTTTTAAGTGGTTTAGTGTTAATTTTTTTAACCTTTGCAGTGCCTTTTATTCATACAAAATATCCTGGACCAGATCTTTTAAATGAATACAAAAAAATGTCCCTTTAATAAGCACACATTCCTATGTAACAAATATGCAATAAAGGACTATAAATAACATTTTTATTCTTGAAGATCCCTTTAGTGGAAGAGTGGGACAACTTTGGTCCAGGAGGGCCAGACCAGTATTGTGGATATTGCTTGTTCAGTTATCCCGATTGACTCACCTGTGCACAAAAAGGAAATCCTCAAATCCCTGCCTGTGTGTGGCCGTCCAGAACTTGCCCACCCCTGCTTTAGTGTTATAAGTATATACACAACATATTGTGTAACTGTGCATCTGATCTCTATCCACTTATGTAAATTAGCTATGTAGTTTAGTTAAAAAAAAATAATACATTTTCTTAAACCCTGTTTTGCATACTTCATTATAAACAGTAAAAATGGAATTATTGATTAATTCTATTATTCCGAATTCCCATGGTATAAATATACATATTAGAAAGTCAGTTGATAATTATCTATTTCCCAATCTGTTATTTCCTCTAAAATTTCATTGATAAGATATTTACATATCTTTGGCTTGATAAAGAAATATGTTTTTCCAATGGCACCAATACATTGTTTTTTTTAAGCAAAAATTCATACTGAATGTGGCAAAAATAATAGTTTTTTTGTAAACAAAAAAGTACCAAAATCTTGTCTTGTAAAAAAAAAAAAAAAAAAAAAAAACAATAACAAGTGTTGTTCATTGTACAAAGAGTATAGAACTATACAGATGCAATATTCCAAATGCTTTGATATGAAGATATCAAAACAGAACGTTCTCACAAAAAATAATATAAATCCCAGTTTGTACAAAGATCTGTTTTTCCAATACACGTTTCGCCAATGTTTCTGTCAGATCGGCAAAATGTGCGCCTTCCTTTACACAACAAATTCCGGAACTTCATCACGAGTAAGATCCAAGGAAAAGTATTTGCTTGCTTTCTTGACGGTGAGGGGTTCTTGAATGTTGATACATTGTTGAGCAAGGCAGCCATTACAATAAAGAACTTTCTCGTCCATGTCATGACCACAACCAAATGTAAAGCTCTGGGCAGTGTCTTGACCCAGGCCGGCAATCTGTAAGAAGTCTTTTTGGTACAAACGGATGTCATCCAGACTTAAGCTGTGCCGGTCTGTGGAAGTCTTTGGTTTTCTGGATGCAGTCTGTAAAATAGACAAACAAAAACAATCAATTCATAGGGTCATTTGCAGTGTAACGTTGGGAGAGGAATTAAGAAGAAAAAAACTAAGTGAGTGAGACATGATTATAAGTGTGATGTAATAGGTTAGTCTCCCATAACCCGTCTGACTCCACTCCAATTCATAATGAGCCTCCGCTAGACTCATATACCTACTCAACGTTCAGTGTCTGCAGCACCTCTCATAGCCTCCAGAATAAAATGTTAAATCATGTTGTTAATGTATAAAGCCCTCAACAATGTTGCACCCCCTTATATCTCTGCTCATGTCTCAAAATACTCCCCCAACCACCATTTTCGCTCTGCTAATGACCTTCTTCTTTCCTCCTCTCTCATAACCTCCTCTAACATGCTCTATGTACTCTTGATTCTAAGCTCAAAGACAGGGCCCTCCATTCTTTTCAATGTGTTAGGATAATAATAACTGTAGGTGAAAGACATATTGACATGCACCAATAGAAACAGGTCAGGATCAAGCTCCCAGAAAGTAATTATCTGACAGAACCCAATAATAATGGTCTAATGTTTAAATACATAACAAATGTAACAGGACTAAGGTGTGCACCACACAGTTTTCATTCGTTGTAATAATTTCTCTATCACACTGTGATGGGGTATACAGACCCATCACTGGTGTAAAGAGGCAGTCAGTGCAGGGGGTGGGTTTGGTAAGGGAGAGATCCTGTCCATTATGCTCCACTTTTGCTGGACACACCCTTTCCCTGCACCTGCTTTAATTAGAGAGCTATACAAGGAAGCTTACTGAGGCTCAGACAGGCCAGAGTAGTCTCAGACAGGGATGTGTAGTGTATAGATGTGCTTAAAGAAAAGCAATTTTTTTTGCTCTAAAATCTTGTGTCTGAAATATCGTATACCTGACAAGGAAAGTCAATTCTCAGCTTAGAATAAAGGATGATTTGAAAATCTATCCCTGAAGAAATGAGTTTATTATTACACACACACATACTGTCTCACAATCATAGCTGCAGTGTGTATATCTAAGTAAATGTGTTTGACTCATTTTCAGTGGTGTCACCATCATGTGCCGTTTGGAGAAAGTGAGGCATAGGAAAGTGCTTGAATATGAGAGGCATTGAATGCTTGAAACCATTTGTCTACCCATCTGAAAACCAACCATATAAGGAACACTGTCACTTATTATTGTATTAATTAATAGTGCTCTATTTTAAAGATCTAGAATTGATAATCAGCAGTTTTCTTTTAAAGTTGAAAAAAATAATCACCTTAAATTTACCACATATATTAGTCATGGTCTTGGGCATCTCAATTGTTGTCTTTTAAAGACCTACTACTATCTATTATGTCTTAACTTCTGAATGTTCCTGAGTGATTGAAGGGCAGATGTGCAAATCAAAGGTCTGTATAATAAAATTGCAATAACATTCCCACCTACTTGACAAGAAATATATAGTTTCAGATAGGGTACATACAAGTAGAAAAAAAAGTGCTTAACACTTATTCGTATACTAGTAGGAAAGTAGGAAAATAATACATTTTATTTTATATACATAGGAAAGCATAGGATTTAAAAACAATCATATAAAAGTAACATAATGTTACCCTTCTTTAGAAAGTCATATAGTGGATTGCTTAGGTCAGGTATCCTCCTAACTGTAAGGCGCAGTAGCAGCTGGCGCCCCAAATCTGGTCCCTATTACAACATTATGTTGTTTTTATATGTTTGTTTTTAAAGCCACCACTGTCCCATGTTTAAAAAATAAAATGCATTGTTTTTTTACTTTACTACATAGTAGAAGACAGCAAGTCAAGCCTAAACCCCATCAGTCTTAATTACCTGTGGTATTGAATCAATGCTTTGTCCCCGAAGCTTTACTACGGTTTCCGAAGAGCTGGAAGTGGAAGAGTTTATTTCTTTTACAACCAATCCTAAAAAGTGATGGATATTATGTATATTAGTATTAGATATAAACATATATGTTTTATAGTTTGTAATAAAATATCTGATATGGTACTCAAGGAAGGAAAATTCATTTTGATGAATGGACCATGGTTATAAAGACCGTTGGATTGAGTGGATATGGGAGTGAAGAGCTACAAGGAGAGAGTGAGATGTTTGTAGCCATATTTGATGGAGATGGAGATGGAGAGAGAGAGAGATGGAGAGAGAGAGAGATGGAGAGAGAGAGAGATGGAGAGAGAGAGAGATGGAGAGAGAGAGAGATGGAGAGAGAGAGAGAGAGAGATGGAGAGAGAGAGAGAGAGAGAGAGAGATGGAGAGAGAGAGAGAGAGAGATGGAGAGAGAGAGAGAGAGATGGAGAGAGAGAGAGAGAGATGGAGAGAGAGAGAGAGAGAGATGGAGAGAGAGAGATGGAGAGAGAGAGAGAGAGAGAGAGAGAGAGATATGTTTGTAGCCATATTTGATAAATAGGAAGTAAAGAGCTACAAGGAGAGTGCAGTGATTGTAGCCATAATTGATGAGCGGATATAGGAGTGAAGGAGTACAAGGTGTTTGTAGCCATATTTGATGAGTGGATATGGGAGTGAAGGAGTACAAGGAGAGAGTGAGGTGTTTGCAGCCATATTTGATGTGTGTATATGGGATTGAAGGGATACTAGGAGAGAGAAGTGTTTGTAACCATATTTGATGAGTGGGTATGGCAGTAAAGGGGTACGAAGAGAGAGTGAGGTGTTTGTCGTGATGAGTGGATACAGTAGTGAAGGGGTACAAGGAGAGAGTGAGGTGTTTGTAGCCACATTTGATGAGTGGATATAGTTGTGAATGGGCATCAGTAATGTAATATGGGAGTGAAGGGCTACAAGGAGAGAGCCGTGATTGTAGCCATATTTGATGATTGGATATGGTAGTGAAGGAGTACAAGTAGAGAGTGAGGTGTTTGTAACCATATTTGATAAGTGGATATGTGACTGAAGGGATATAAGGAGATAGAGATGTTTGTAGCCATATTTGATGAGTGGGTATGGTAGTGAAGTTGTACAAGGAGAGAGTGAGATGTTTGTAGCCACATTTGATGAGTGGATATAGTTGTGAATGGGCATCAGTAATGTAATATGGGAGTGAAGGGCTACAAGGAGAGAGCCGTGATTGTAGCCATATTTGATGATTGGATATGGTAGTGAAGGAGTACAAGTAGAGAGTGAGGTGTTTGTAACCATATTTGATAAGTGGATATGTGACTGAAGGGATATAAGGAGATAGAGATGTTTGTAGCCATATTTGATGAGTGGGTATGGTAGTGAAGTTGTACAAGGAGAGAGTGAGATGTTTGTAGCCATATTTGATGAGTGGATATAGGGGTGAATGGGTATCAGTAATCTAATAGGACCCTGAATAGTAATTTGCAGGGGGACTGCATAGGTAGGGTTCCATAAGGTCCACTGTTGCTGAACACACCCTTTCCCTACCAAACGATGAACAAATTAGGCCTGCACCTGCTTTATATGAGCTATATAAGACAGCCTGCTGAGGCTCAGACAGGTAAGAGTAGTCTTAGGCAGGAGTATGTACTGTACTGTTTAGTTTCATTGACAGACAAGTGATATTGCTCACTGGCAGATAGGGACAAGCCCTCATCTTTCCACAGGTAAGTATTGATTTGAAACTGTTTATTGTGCAATGTGACATTAATTAAAAAAACACACTGCCTTCCATGTTGCCTCACCTGAATGCCCATTTAGCTGCTGTAAGATCAGCATGTCTTCTGTGATGTATATAAATGGATCAGAACTGTCCTCTAGGGACAGATCGAGCTCTTTCGGATCATCAACCAACATTTCGATTTCTGAAAATAAAGTAATGAAAAAAAAATTATGAATAAAAAATGTATCTCACAAGAAGGACTTTGGTGCAAAAATATATCCCAAAGTCTATTTACACAAAACAGGCTGTATACTCACATTCACACAAAACTTCATTTAGCTTAGGCAGGGACTTTATGATACTTTGCTGATAATTACACAAACTGATATACTATTAGAGGCTAAACTTTTTAAAGTTTTTGTGACACATCAAAATCCTCTTTCTGATGCAACAAATAAGAAACATTCTTTCCATGTCCCTTTAATTCCTTTTGAATAAACAGAGAGAGTGACTTTGTAAAGCAAACATACAAAACACTGCCAGGTACATTACCATCATCCTGCGAGTCGTCCTCCAGCCGGTCCTTCCCAGCACTCTCAGCCCCAGAGGTATGGGAGCTGCTGTGACTGGTCATGGAGCTGCAAGTTTTCAGCTTGCGGTGGAGAGACGTTCCAGAGAAGCTGTCGTCTGGACCCATGTCCCTGTGTTTTGTATCCGCTTCTATCCCCGAGGTGTGTGAACTGCTGTGACTGGCTGTGGAGTGCCTGGAGAGGCGCTTGTGTTTGACGCTTCCTGCGCTGCTCCCGCTGGCCCGGGACCTCTTCTCTAACTGATCCATGTCCTGATCCAGCGTGTCACTGATATATGACTCTCTGTATTGCTTTTTCTCTGAAAAATAAAAAAGAAGAATTATAGTTTGTTCTCTATCTTCATGAATTCCTTTTTCTTCTAACTTATAATGCAGATGCTTTAAATAATTGTGCCATCTCGCTACCTAACTAAAAAGAAGAAAAAAGGAAAAAAAAAGAACAAAAGAACAAATATAGGAAATGTAACACTTTCTCATATAGCTCATTACATATATTAAAAATCCCTCAATTTAACAGCAATTTTAAAAAGGAAAACATTTTTTTTGCAACATGCTTTAGTTAGCACTGCATGATGCAGTTCATTATATAAAGAGCTGAGTAAATGATACATTTAAGCAGCCTAACACTCCAAACTACAAATGCTCATGCCTCAATTTAGAAGCCCTTTAAGAAAATGAAACACTTTTTTCAACATAATTTTTAGCTTTCAATCTAATGATGTAGCATAGATAGTGGCTTTATTTAAAATTAAAGGGATATGGAAGGTGACTGGATTTTACTATGTATATAACAGACCTGTGAATCTATTACCTTTTATGCACTTTACTTTATTATGAATTGTTTATATGCTCTGTTTTTACTGCCTAAAAGAAACAAATAGTCCCTGTATGGTTTGGCTCACTGAAGTCTATGCAGATACAGACTATGTACGGCTGGATGTTCAATGTAGTGTCATAGCCTATCAGGGACCACGTCAAAGCAGAATGTTGCTGAGAGAGGGTCACTGATTGGTTAGTATGAGACACAGCAAAGCAAGTACAGTAGAGTTGGGGTCATTGTGAGCTGCAGAGGGCAGACCCATACAGGGACCATTTGTTTGATTTTAGGCTGTAAATACAGAGCTTATAATCACTTCTTAAAGAAATAAAGTACATCAATTAAAAATATACATAGGGCTATTATATACCTAGAAACCTTCCATATTCCTTGATTTTCACATATATTGTCTTACATATGCCAACTTCATCTTGTACAGACAAGAAACAGATCACAGATTGTTTTATTTATTTTATAAATGTTTTCTCTGAAAAAATGCTTTTATGCCATGGGTTTACACATCTGCAAATGCTGTTAGTTTGTTGCAGGTCACCAACATGTGAAAATGTTCCTGATCTAAAACAGCCCTTTATTAGAACTCCTGTGAAGTCCACACATTTAACTAAAATTCCAAAAGTAACATTTCTGACATTACATTTACTTTTAACTACGACTAGATTGCCATCTAGTTTGTTTAGTCCTAGGTTTTCCTGCAACAAGCGGAAGCTTTCATTTTGTACAGTATACATATATACAACTATTTCATGGATATAGACAGCTCACTCCACTGAGTTACATTACTCCTCAGAACTCGATAATTCATGGTACTAAACAGTAAAAGCATAGATGCCTCATTTATTCTAACCAAGATGTGTGTCAATGGTAATGTCATATGTATATCAGTGAATCTTTTTTAATATACACAAAAACCTGGGCCATATTAAACAGGGAACCCATCAAGGGCCAATATAGTGCTCATACAATATGGTTTAGTTTGATTATAACATATAATAGTTGTCAAACTGCGAGGCGCGCAACTTGCTGCAATGAGCGCCAAAGGCTTAGATTTGCCTGCAGTGGACAATACAGGGAAGGAGGCAAATAATGTCTCCTGTCAGGACATCCTATCTCACCATGACTGAAGGTGAAAAAAAGCATATCTGCTTGAATCTGCAACACTAGAGTTCAAATGTGTGTGTATATATATATATATATATATATATATATATACACATATACATATACACACACATATACATATATTTTTTAATCAAATACGCATGTTAATGTACTGCGGATTCATTAAATAAGCAGCAAATGAAACCCTTATGTATGTGCAATACATTTGTGCTATCCCTTTTTTCCTTTACCTTCCTTGTGTATATTTTTGTAATGCTACAGAATTTGCTCTGGGAATATAAATAAATATTAAAATGAATAACGTAATTGCTCTTAATCAGAATTATTCTGCTGATACAAGTTGTATTTCACCCCCTTCTTTTTGCCATACACAGTCAGCCCTTTATTGTCCTCTGTAATGGGACCTGACTAGTAAACTATTGGGATCTTACATTGCAGTTTAGCTCCTAATTAAGTCTATGTTCTTTGCTGATGTCTGTCATTCTATCTTCTACTTAGTCTATGCAAATAAATCATATATATATATTAATGTAAATTATTCATTATTGTCTGAGCATTAATAATGCTAATGTTTCCATAACTGCATTAAAATATAAAATACCATATTAATATTAAGGGAGCATGTCTTTTAAAACAACTTCACCACATTATGAAGCCAGTAGTTTGTCAGTTAATCCATAATCTTTCCACTCAAAATAAGCTTGTTGTGCATGAGCATTTGAACATAACACCTTAAACTGCAATTTGCAGACAAAGTGGATTTGCTGAAATAGTATACGTTAAATAACAGTAAGAGGTGCTCTATTTTGGTATTTTGTTTATTCAAATGACCCTTAGGTATAAGTCTCCCTAAGGGTGATAAGGGACACCAGACATGGACCCCTTGCTCACTGTGCCTTAGGGAGATATCAGATATCAAGGCCGAAACGTACATCTGGGGTTTGCGGTTTCTCCTGCTCAGGGTACAATTGCCTGGTATTTCGGGGCTGGGTCACTCACGTGACTAAAAGAGGTTGCTCTCAGAGTGGGTTATCATGTCCATAGAACTACCCTTGTTTAATAGTATAAGTTGATTTAATCAGGGTTGCAAGTTTACATGCGGCTCCGAGTCTGAGCATGTGCGGGGGGGGGGGGGGGGGGGTCAAATGCAAGAAACACATATGACTAAACCAGTGAAGCACCAAATCCCTTTCCTCCACTCCTCAATAAATAGAAAAATAGCAGAATACGCCCCCTCTGGCTCCAAATTTTGAGGACACCAAAGACTAGGATGCTAATAATTGCCTATTCAGTATCAGTTTGTAAATTCACTGCTGTGTTCATGGATTTTAGTATGAAATGAAAACAATCCTTATAGAATAGTTATTTAAATATTTTATTCCAGTGCAGTATGAGGAAAAACGACAAAAAGATCCCACCCTGAGAAAGGCTCCAACTCAAATGTGGTCTTATTGATTTAATATTGAGCAAAATTGGTGATCACATATATAGTTGTCAACAGTGCGGGGTGTCAGGAGTTGTTGCCAACGCTGCGGCCCTTTAAAAGCGAGGGCCGCAGTTGCTGGCAAGGAGCATCGAAGGCGCTCCTTGCCAGCAACGGCGGACTTTAGACCCGCAAATGTGGACCCTGCGAAGTGAGGGGCCGAATTTGCGGAGGTGGAGGCTCCCATGACGACCGCAACATTTATGGACTTAGCCACCGTAATACAAGCCGGGGGACTTCGAAAAAAATATATTACGACCTCGCAAAAATACGACATCAGCGCCCGAAACCCGCGCACATGAAAACACTAAAACCACAAAAAATACACACAACAAACACATAAAATGTACCCACAGCAAGAGGGGGCACCCAGCACCTCTAAAAGTGAAGTTACAACTGAATTTAAGTACTAATTAAAAGAGTTTAGACACCCGAAAATCCCCTAAGCGAAAGAAAAAATGGCAGCCGAAAAAAACGAAAACAAGGCTACAGGACCCTTATCACGCAAAAAGGCCACCAAACACATAAGGATTTTTCCAAAAAGCCATACGAGGTCCAAGAACAAAATCAGCCACAGCTGAGTACTACACACATTAGGCGCCATTTTACAACACTAACTTACACAATGCGGAAGTACACAGCTACCCTAACGGCTTTGTCTCGCGCACGCACACTATTTACACTACACACTGCACACATTGCTCACACTTACACAGCAGCTCCACAGCACTCAAAACACACATTGTATGCTGCGGCAACATGAAAACAGATTGTCAGCTCTTCAACACAATGCTTCCTGCATTTATTACTTCCAAATAGGTAAATTATATTCCTTTATTAATGTATTATTTAGTTCATTACCATACACCAAACAGCATTAGCTCACTTACAATTTGATTCCCGTCATTTTTTGACGGGCAATATTCTAGTGGAAATATAGTTTCCTGTCATAAAGTGATTATATTCAGATGAGTCACATACATCAATAGAAGCTAAATGCTGTATTGCACCTGAAAAAAGCAAGTTAGTTTGGTCACATGTATTTCGTAGGAGCGGTTTCCGCACTTTTTTCACTAAAGAAGTGCTGGCACAGGAAACATGCTCTTTGCTCTTCTTGCAACATACTTTGTAGATGTATATATATATATATATATATATATATATATATATATATATATATAATATCAGTACTACATGATATGAAGCCAAATTGTCCACTTTTGAGAATGCAGTGAAAGTTTTTATATATATGAATACCTACTAAAATATTTTAAAAAACACAACAATGTAGCAGCCCAGGGAAAGGCAAACATGAATTTAGAACACATTTAATTAGATCTCAGCTTTTCTTTAAATGCTCACAGTGGTCAAATTTATTCTATATGGCGTTTTCTTATTAGAAAGCTAAAAAAAAAACCTGAATACAACAGGGAAGAAAGCAAAATGAATGTTACATAAAAAGGAACACTGGGGTCATACCTTTAAAGTTTACTAATCTTTAATCTTCACTTAAAAATAGCTATGTTTTTAAAATATTAAAAATAATAATGCATTTATTCCCTTTTATATGCAATTATGCTACCGTGGAACGCACCATTTTGGTTTCTGCTGATCTACTTCCCAAGATGGGAGAAGACTGAATAGGGAGGAAGAATTGATCTGCAGCTAAATCTGCTACTGCTTTCCACAGGACTAATGGAAATCTCATTACTTTACAAGGCCATCCCCTCTTGTGAAAGCAGCACACAGAATGAGTTCAGAAAATACAATGAAACCAATTTTAATGAATACTTGCATACAAAAGTTACAAATGTAAAGGTCGCATTTAGTCATTTTTTTGGACTTTCCAAGATTTATGCTCATTATGAGATTACGTTTTTCAAAAGGGACCTTTAAAGAAAAAAAATTAACAACAGTGATTCTTTAATTATCATTGAGAATTATAGGGTTCATAATAAACATAAATACAATTATATATATAGCGGAGGCCCGATGTTGCCAAAACCATATTTTTTTGTCGGCCCACGGTATAGTGTAATTGCCGCTTACCTTCATTTTCCTCCAGTTTCCGGACTTGCCTCAGCACAGGTTGCAGATTCATGTACAGACGGTGGCTATTACTGAGCAGCTGAAGGAGATGTCGGGAGCGCATGGAGCAGCCGGTATAATAAATTAATTTCCTAGCCGAGGGCAAGCCATCTGGTAAGATTTCAAACTTCTTCCCCTACAAAAAAATAAAAGAAAATAGGGAATTACAATAAAAAAATAAAACTTTTTATTTTTTAATCACTGACCTAAATGACCTCTGCAGTGTCCTAACCACATGAGATAGAGGTGTTAAATTAGCCTCTGGTCATTAATAAAATTATATTAAAAAAAAACAATATTCTGTCAATGTTCAGTTGCTGCTGGTATCCACCCATTAGGAGGTCAATGGGGGAGGTGGCTTTGTCTACAAGGAAACCGTTACATTTTCAGACACCAACACAACAATCTCCATTGGCTGCATACTTTTTGCGTTACTTTGGCAACGTGATATTCCTGTGGAGGCAGCCTATGAATGATTGTTTATTCTCTTAGCATATCTGATTGTTCCTAAAACCCTTTAGACCTCATAGGGATATGGAAGGTTCGTGGATTTTTCTAGATATATAATATCCTTGTGTATCTATTTACTTTTATGTACTTTATTTTTTAGAAGTGCTTATAAGCTCTGTTTTTTTTTTTAGGGCTGGGTGTGCAGTGTAGTGTCCTAGCCTATCAGGGGCCACGTCTCAGCAGAATGTTGCTGAGAGATGGTCACGGATTGTTTAGTATGAGACACTGCACACTCAGTACTACAGAGTCTGCACCTTTGTGAGCTGCAGAGGGCAGACCCATACAGGGACTATTTGTTTGATTTTAGGTTGTAAAAACAGAGCTTATACACACTTCTTAAATAGAAGTAAATAGATACACAGGGATATTATATATCTAGAAAATCCAGAAAAATATATATATAATCGCTTTAATTACTTTATTGGAAATGGAGACAAACATTCATCTGGAGGTAGATACTCAAATCTTTCAAAATTAATATTGCTATTCAATAAGAATTTTATTACTGATCAGTGCATAAATAAAATAATTACAGTGTCCATTAATTATAATCAAATCATGACTTAGTTTTTTTCAACCACTTTTTTCTCCCAGGCAAGGCGATTACTTGTAGAACTGTAACCTCTCTTGATGATGAATTATACCTCCATATGTTTAGTTTCTCAGTTTCTTCAGACAGAATGGCCTCTTTGTCAGAGAGAATAAGGGAACATGTGCCATGAATGCTCCTGAGGCCTAATTATATCACCATGTCACCCGCTGTTGTTTACTTACCACAAATACCAGCTTTCCAACATTTGTCCACGGAAAATCAAAAAGCAGTTGCTTTTCATCACCCGTACTCTGTAAAACAGAAATTGGAATTTTATAGTTGGTGAGTCAAAGGTATTTATATGGGGATACTTGCAACATATCTTAAAGGCACATGGATTCTGTTCCACATCATCATGTAGAGCAATAAAACCAACTGGAGCTTTTGTGTATATATATATATATATATATATATATATATATATATATATATATATATATTAAAGGCTACACTGTTAGTCTTTAATGACTCATATTGACTACTTAGGGACCTGTGCTAATCCTGGCAAAATCAATTACGTGTGCAGTAGCAGCACAGTAAATGCTACCTAGTTATATTAATCCCCCATTCCTAAAGCAGGGTGAGAGAACTCCATTGACTTTCAACCTGACAAAAAAATTATGAGTTACTCCCTGACACTCTGACACCCAAACCTTATAGATCACTCGCAAATTGGGGCAGTGCCCTCACAATAAAAAAATAGCGAATCTTACTTGTACCACAGACGTTTATTATACAAAATCCAGGGTAACACACACGTCACCAAACGACATTGCCTAGAAACAAATGCTCTAATGCTTTGTCTATAAATATATTATATTTAAACACAAAATAAACCCATATTTATCTATTGGAGCTATAAATACAATTGTCATCTCTTTTTAATATCAAAATATATTAATACATAAAAAACTATTACTTATATATATATATATATATATATTTATATCTCTAATGTTTCCTTGCCTGGCAGTTATAGCACTTGTTACAGCACTTCCCACTCATTATAATATTCATGATGTTCGCATTTCCCTTTTGGCTCCTACAGCCGTTTCTCATGTGTAAATTTTGTTTTGGCTACTCTCAACACTGCTCTCGATCTGTTGCGCTTAAGGCAGGATTTAACAGCCTTATTAAATTGTGATTCAGCAAATTTAAAAGGGCTCTATATAAGCACACAGCATATTTTATTTACAGAAGTTTTTAGTTAGTGAAGACCTTGCTTTTGGATAGAAGATCACTAACTAAAAACTTCTGTAAAAAAAAATATGCTGTGTGCTTAAATAGAGCCCTTTTAAATTTGCCAAATCACAATTTAATAAGGCTGCAAGTCTGTGCCTTAATCTGGGGGAGTGAAAGATTGACATTAGTGTAGAATTTAGGGAAAAATCTCCCACAGCCGCTTTACGGCAGTGCCCTAAATTATAGCACTCGATTAGCATGGAGTCCATAGTTTGGCTGTTACCTCTCCTTCAGTTGTACCAGCCAATATATTGAATGTATGAGGACAAGCTGTGAGCCCTTGAAGGTACAATAATCTACAATATCCCTAAGAATGCTTTTAAGTAACTAAAAAAAAAAAAAAAAAATTATGTTTAAATATGCAAGTGAATACTACTAGATTATTATATTAAAAATAGGGAACCTTCCATATCCCTTTAAGCACTGTAGATAACAAAGGCTTAGAGAATGTTGAATATTCCCTGTTAATATTTTAGAAACCCGTCAACAGAAGAAAAAGCTATAAGAGTACACGACTCCAATGCTTGAGGGCATGTAACAGAAGCCCTCAAGGAATGAAAGAAGACATACATTCAAACTGTAATTTTAGAAATGGATATTCAAATTAGTAAACTATGTGAATTGGATGGTCTATTGTAGAGATAAAGAATAGTACAAAATTAATTTAGGGCGCAGACCTCTTCTGGGTCGCTACCTTGTCGTGGTAAAGGGGCTTGTGTACCTCAGTGAAGCTGTGAGCTAAACCATGTAGGTCACCCAAAATGGTCATGTCATAGCAGAGAGGTCAAAAAAATCTGCGATCCAAAGGGTCATGGAGAGTCGGACACGACTAAACAGTAGGGCGCAGAAAGAAGTTACAAACCTGAAAGATTTGGATTCCTCGTAACGTGAGTCCAAGAATCAGCGATGCTTCGATTTCTCTTTTATCCTTAATAGAAAAATAAATGTACATACTTGTGTTAATTAAGGATAATTTAAATTGCTTTGTCAATTTCTAGCACACTTTATGGGTCAAGATTAATTTTAAGTATCAGTAATTAATCCTCCCTCTACAAAATCAAATTACTAGAATGCAGTTGTTTTTTTTTTAAACAATTTATCAGATTAAATTAAAAAATATATATTATCAAGAAGTAAATGGATCTGTGCTTTAAATGCTAATTGAATTGTAAATGGTGTTCATTTTTCATGTTTTTAAAAGTAGGTCATAGTCATGAAAATAATGGTCTTAGATTTAAAATTACCAGGCTATTTTTGAAAGTATAGGCATGACAGGTACTCATCTATTAAAGTTAAAAATAATCTTTTTAAGATTGTTTACTAATGAAGATTTTTTTTTTTTAAATCATAATGTTATGTAGAAGCATCTAGACTTTTTTTTAAATGTGTTCTAGAAACCGGACATTGATGGATGATGCTGTATTTAAATCTGTTATTTTCAGCAACATTTAATTTATATTAACTACCTGCAATTTCCAGTAATATTTAGCAATGTTCCCTTAAAGGGCCATTGTAATGCTCCAGCATTCTACAGGAGTGGTTCACTGTGGACCGCTTGATGGTTAAAGGACAACCATAGATCAAGAAAAAGGCACTTGTTTGTGGAGTATGCAACAAACTAATAATGCTGGGGACTGTGTAGGACATAAAAAACACAGGCCTCAATTTGAATCCCCTAAATCTCAGATTATACCATGTTTAAGGTCAAAGTAAAACTCCCTAGCCATATTAATCACCCATCCCAGAAACACTGCGAGAGAAATGCTACGAGTAACTGCGGCAAGATGGAGCCGAAAATTAAGGCAAACTTTTCTAGTGGTTTTTGCACGGACAAAAGATTACAAGTTACTCTGTTAGACTTATACACCAAAACCCTATGCTAATAAGACTTTACGGGTCACTAGCAAAATAGAACAGTGCCGTAGCCCCAAAAATATTACGTATAAATTATTACGTTTTAAAACCATTTCTGTGTGCCGCAGCAGCAGCACCAAAAACAATAGATAAATTATGAATGTTCATCATGTTATTTGTCATTTAACAGTCCAATATAACCATGTGTGTAATTAAAAAATATAATATTTTTTTATTGTCGGTTTCATTATATAACTTCTTGAGTAACACACAAACCAGTACTTAAGGGGTTAATACATATCAGGAAACTACCTGGACTAGGAACAAATGCTCTAATGCATTGTCATATATATATATATATATATGTCAATGCTTAGATAGTTGATTTTATTTTTAAAAACATGGATCCCTCTATGTCTCTTAAATATTTACATACACATCTAAAAATGAATCCCCCACATTGCAGCCTCACCTTGTACAGTCTGTAGTAATGTACAGCCACATCCTCCAGCCTCGCTGCCTCTTTAATATACATCAGATATGCTTCGGACACCATCAGTCCAAACTGGTCTCTGTGAATATTTGGAATGTGTTTTAAGATATAGTCCTTTCCTCTCTTCTTGATCACCTGTGTGAAGAATAAGGGGGGGGGGGGGGGCGTGTTAAAGCGCTGCATTTGTTACAAAGGTCACCTCTCTTTATGCACAGAGAAAACCAACTGTAATATCACAGATATTCATCAGACAGACGCCTCGTTTGGATGCAAAGTGACCGCCTGAATCCATTGATATCAATTCTCATCAATCAGTTAATCATCATTTAAACAGTGCTTGCAAATGTGTTTGGTGTTTGCAGCAGACACAATGAGCACTTACTGAAACTAATGAGCAGTATAGTTGTAGAGCTTCCTAGCATCCTAAGAAAATTAAAAATGTGTACATATCCTCAACCTGTGCTTAAAATACAATATACCGTAATACAAAATCAAATTTTTATGCCGCTCTAGACCCATACAGATATATGCGGCTCCATCACCCAATATATTAATGCTCCCTCGCCCCCTTTATATTTATTTGTGGTTAAGGCAGGCTAGTGGGCCATGACAATAAAATATATAAAAATATCTAAATATATATTTCTATATATAATAAATAGTACATTTGTGTTCACATTTGAATGTCTAAAACTAAAACGTAATTCATACCCAGAATTCCGAGAAATACAGTTATTATATTGCATTCTGGGAACCTTGTCGGACATGCAAATGTACCCACAAAGACTTTGCTCTTGCAGTCCCTAACCATAATAAATATGGCTTCCATTAAGCAAAGCCCATGTTGGCTTAAACATAAGCTCAGAATCCCATCCATGTACAGCCATTTCAAGGTTACTATCTCTGATAAGCGTCGGGCCGGATTTCAGCTTGTGTATTGTGTAATATAATGACTAGGTAGTTCACAACAAAAATTATTTAATAAATGGTGGGCAAAAGAGCTATAGAAGCCCTCCACCGTACAGTAGTACAGTAAATAAATAGTACATCTGTGGTCACATTCAAAAGTCTAAAATATGTTTAAAAAAATTGTTTCATGCCGAGAAATAAAGTTATTACACTGCATTTTTGGAACCTTAATGTGCCCACTAATTTATATATATATATATATATATATATATATATATATCTTATAGAAATGTGTGTGCATATATATATACAGTATGTTTGAATATGGTACCTGCACAACACACTATTTCATAACGCTGTATCTCATTCTTGAGGTCTGCTGCGCCCCCTGAATATGTGCCTCCTTAGGCCTGGGCCTGATCTAGGCAGGAAGACACCACTGACACAAATATTCAAATGATAATAAGATACACCTATAAATAAACCACTACTTCAGTAGCACATCCCACCACATTGATCGAACATTTTCTGTCTAATTAGTAGATTAGCATAAAGAATCCTTTATATTATTAGTTGCCAGTATTAATTCAGCACAGTAATAGCAAGATAACATTATATTGTGACAGTAATCTCCCCAGGCAGATATAAAGTCAGTCTTGCTTTATCTGTGATGCTGAAGCAGTCAGGTTAGTTCTGTTAATATTAATACAGCCCCTGCCAGCCGTGGATTCCCTGTGGTGTTAAAGATTAAACCGTTGAAAATTGAGGGACTGGAATACATGTGAGGCAGCATACAAATGTAAAGTAGTGTACATAAGAGACAACATTTCCATATATAAAATATTTATAAGTAACTGCAATTTTGCCACATAAAAAAGGAGTATTGAAATGTGTCATTAGCAGGCATGGAATGCGGCACCTTGTATCCAGGCGTTGTATGTCTGCCTGGGACCCCGAGGTCCAGGCCTAGGGCAGCACATTTTGATTGTATAACTTGCTGTAGTAGTATAATACTATAAGCAGTTATTATATTATAGCTCTAAATGTATTACGTTTATATGCAGTTGTGCAGCTATGGAATCTACCAGTTTAGTTTCCAGGGATCTACTTTGTGAGGTGGTAAGGGGCTGGGGGTCCAATAAACTACAAGAAAAAAACAAAATGTAAATAAAATTTAAAAAAAAAGGATGGTCCCAGTGTACTGCACCGCCCGAATTGGCAACAGATCTACCCCTGAAGCGGTGGTCTAATTCAGATCAATAGAAGACTAAATACTCCACTCCTGAGCTTGTCTTGTGGGACACACAAGAGAAGACTGGGATAATTTAATACTGAGAGGAAGAGTTTATCCACATGATGTGAATGTAGCAGCTACAACTGCCAGTGCTTTCATTAGAACCAATGCAACACCTCATTAGCTTACAGGAACAAGCTCTGTTGAAACAGAAGCTGCAAGTAGCAGCATAGTAAAGAAAAGGGAAGAGATATTATATAGATATTAAATACTATAGCAAATAATTACATACATAAAGTGAAAAATGTAACAGTTTATTTTTTTAGTTTGAACATTCTAAAACATTTTGCCCATTATCAAGTTAGTTATTCAGCAAAACAGAAAAAAAAGCTGACTGCAGTGATCCTTTAAGACCTCTGTACTGCACATACACATTCAGCAGAAAAGATATCCAGCATGCGAGCCTCCAGACACTATCAAATTCTACTAAAATGAAGATTTTCTCTAAAAATGATTTATACTCATGGATCATATTGTTTCTCTTGTTTTAGTTTCTTACAGACTTCATAACTGTATAAAGCTTTTTCCTATTCTATAGTTCTTTAAGTGGCCATTTTTTGTGTTGTGATATTTAAAGGACCTCTATACTATTATTATTATTATCGTTTATTTGTAGCGCGCCAACATATTCCATAGCGCTATACATAAGTTAAGTTACAGGCAATGACAAGTTAAAGATTCATACATTGCAAAGAGTGTATGGCCCTGTGTTTGAGCTTGGAATCCGGTGTCCATAGCGCTTTCCCTAAAGCCCTGCGCAGGATTGAAACTCGCAGACTTACAATCTAAAGGTGACAATAAAGGTTGTTAAAATTAAAAGTACAAAATACAATTAAAGTATACTTGATTTATAATTTTTAAACTTTGTCATGGTAGTAGTTATACTTTAAAGCGTTTACATTTATAGGTTTCTGTTGCTTAGCTCCGCCTCTTTTGCATACTTAGTGGCAGGGCAGCTGTAGCAGGCTTCCTGCTGTGTGTTCTGTTGTCTGACTGGTGTAGATCAGACATCAGACACAGGTGTATTGTAAACATGAAAAGTTTGACATAGACTGGCCTTTTATAAGGCCAATCTGAATGTCAGACTAACCAAAAGACATGTTCTGTAAATGAAAAAAAAGAAATCAGATTAGGAGATTTGGCACAAAAGAAACCGGTTGGGGGGATAACCGAGCAGAGTACACCATCTACAGCCCACTGGGAGACAAACTCATCTATTCCCCCAGTGGACAAAGCCAGGTGGTACTCTGCCCGCATACGGGAGCGCACCAGTGCCCGGAACATGGCCTCAGGTAGACCTCAGATACAGGAGTGCAGAGCAGTAAGTCTTCTACATCTGCCCCACCCCTAATTATGCAAAACTTTAAATTTGAATAGCCATTATTTTTAAACTTCACAGATCCTTATAGAATATCTATCTATCTATCTATACATACATACAGTTGTGCTCAAAAGTTTGCATACCCTTGGTGAATTGGTCATATATGTACCATTTTTAAAGAAAACATGAGTGAGCAGGCAAAACACATTTCTTTTATTTCTTATGGGATTCATATTCAACTGTAGGTTATAACAGGATGGCACAATCATAAAACAAAACATGGCAACAAATAAAAAAATGAAATAACCCAGTTCAAAAGTTTGCATAACATTAGTTCTTAATACTGTGTATTGCCCCCTTTAGCATCGATGACAGCAGGTGGTATAGCTGCTCATTCATCTTGGCAAAATGCCTCCAGGTCATGCGAAGTCTTTGGTCGTCTCGCATGAACCCCAGGTTTGAGATTTCCCAGAGTGGCTTGATGATATTAAGGTCAGGAGACTGTGATGGCCACTCCACAACCTTCACCTTTTTTCTGCTGTAACCACAGGAGGGTCAACTTGGCCCTGTGCTTAGGGTCATTATCATTCTGGAAAGTCTAAGAGCGTCCCATGCGCAGCCTTCACGCAGAAGAATGCATATTGTCTCAAAACATCAGTGAGCCTCCACCATGCTTCACAGTGGTGATGGTATTCTTTTCACTATAGGCCTTGTTGACACCTCTCCAAACATAGTGCTTATGGTTGTGATCATAAAGCTCTATTTTGGTCTTGTCACTCCAAACTACAGTGTGCCAGAAGCTGTGAGGCGTGTCAAGTGGTTGTCGGGAATATTGTAACCAGGCTTTTTTATGGCATTGGCACAGTAAAAGCTTCTTTCTGGCAACTCGACCATGCAGCTCTGTTTTGTCCAAGTAACGCCTTTTTTCCAGAGCAGCCTGTAATAGTTGGCTATGAGGTCCCTAACTCTTGCAGGTGTGTATTCCTAACAATTCTTCTGCCAGTTGTGGCTGAAATCTTTCTTGGTCTACCTGACCTTGGATAGGTATCAAAAGATCCCTGAATTTTCCATTTAAGTGATTGAACAGTACTTTTATTTTCTGCTCCCCATGGCTCAGTATCTAGCCTGCTCAGTGCATCCACGTGAGAGCTAACTCATTAACTATTTATACACAGACACTAATTGCAATTTGTGTGGGAAATGAACCTTTAATTGTCCTTTTAACCTGTGTGTGTCACCTTGTGTGTCAGTAACAAAGCCAAATATTCAAGGGTATGTTAACTTTTGATCAGGGCCATTTGGGTGATTTCTGTTATCATTATGATTTAAAAAGGAGCCAAACAATTATGTGATAATAAATGGCTTCATATGATCACTATCCGTCAATAAAATACATTTATTTTGCCTGATCAGTCATATTTTCAAAATAAACATATTTTCTGCCAGGGTAAGCAAACTTTTGAGCACAACTGTACATACACAGAATAGACAAGATGGTACTACGGATTGGAGGGACTGACAAAAACAAAAAAATATTTAAGAACATGTCCTACCCAAGGAGGGAAATAAGATTCTGGCTCAAAGTATTTCCCATAGTGCTTATTCCTTTTGAAGTTCCCAAGATCGGCCTGTAGAGCAAAGGCTGCGAGCAGGAAGTAGGCCTCTTCTCTCAGCATGCACCTTGACCGCAGGACTTCTTTCCTCAGGTGCCAATAATAATAATATCTTGATGTCCTGTCACTGAAAAAGAAGCACAAGAAAGGGTGATTGTTTGAACAAAAATCTGAAAACTGTTTTATTTTTTTAAGTCACTTCCTTAGATACAGATCTTTAAAGGCACTCTGTCACCCAAACAGGAAGTTGATTTAATTTTGAAGAGCATTAAAAACTGTCTATACATTGTACAAGCAGCCTGTAACCATAATTAGCACATCAAATCACAGGGGTTAAGTACAAGGCAGAAACAATATTAATACATTTCAAGGAATCGAGGGTCCTGCTTTTGAGCTTAAAATCTAAAGTACATATTGTTTTTCCCCCCCAAGGCACTGACACAGAGGGCATTTTTATTTCAGGATATGAAAGCAATATCTTATAACTTAAACTAATAGGAGCACTATAGCTCCACTGAGTAATGAATCCAATAGGGGAATTTGAACAAATAGATAAAAAGCTAGACTTTTGATAATATTACAGCAACAACGCTAATATTAATCGCATTAGACTGTGCACTATGAATTATAATACATCAGCTAGAAGTTTAGTTTGGGAAGCACTATCATTTGTACACTAAGCACTTTATTAAGACAGCACTTTGTATATAATATTATTATAGAATCAGCATTTATCCTGGTTCCTTTCTTATATATATGAACACTAGCACTTTATATATCAGCACTTCTGTGTCCAGTTCCCTATAACCGAGCAATATTAGTTTATTCCTGCGTCTGATAAATATATATATTTTTTTTTTATTTTAAGAGATTTAATAAAAGTGAAGTTTTAATGTGTGTCCCTTAGGAGATTCAATAATAATAGGTGTGCACATATAGAGATTTCCTGTATATTTAGTGTTCATTCATTTATCTGTTGTTTCCATAGTAGCATCCTATTTAGTAATACTTGTCTTAACCGAAGCCACCTTTTTTCTTTGTTAGTAGTATGAAAGAATCCGTCTTTAAATATAGAATATAGATATGCAACCTACTACAGCTAAATGGCTAAAGTTTTACAATTATATTTCTTCATGAAAGAAATAAAAATAAATAAGATATGCAATAAGTCTGTTTTTCTTCCATAGACTTAAGTTTCCATATTTTCCTGCTAAATGTGCTCCATTTATTTAATCAAATCCAGATGTTTGCTGAATTGCGCAGATGCCTGTAGCTTTTAAAAAAAAACCAAAAAAAAAACAGTGGACTGTGGCTCTACATGTGACTACACCCAACACCAAGACCATCTGCAGCGCAGTCACAGTGACGTATACGTCCCTGCTATGCACAGGTCAGAGGCCACCCAGCAATATGGAGGGGAAACTACTGCACATGTAAAAGTGTATAGAATGTACTCACTACAGACATAAATTATAAACTGAACAAGAGTGTGAATCAGAGAGAGAGAGAAAGAGAATGAGAAAGAGAGAGAGCACACACGAGAGAGAGAGAGCACGCGAGAGAGAGAGCACGCACACGAGAGAGAGAGCACGCACACGAGAGAGAGAGCACGCACACGAGAGAGAGAGCACGCACGAGAGAGAGAGAGCACGCACGAGAGAGAGAGAGAGCACGCACGAGAGAGAGAGAGCACGCACGAGAGAGAGAGAGAGAGCACGCACGAGAGAGAGAGAGCACGCACGAGAGAGAGAGAGCACGCACGAGAGAGAGAGAGCACGCACGAGAGAGAGAGAGCACGCACGAGAGAGAGAGCACGCACGAGAGAGAGAGAGCACGCACGAGAGAGAGAGAGAGAGAGAGAGAGAGAGCACGCACGCGAGAGAGAGAGAGAGCATGCACGCGAGAGAATGAGAGAGAGGGAGGAAATGGAAGGAGAGTGATATATAGTAATGGTCAGGAGAAAGAGAGAATAGGAGGGGAGAGATAGAGAGAGAACAAGAGATAGAGAAAGAGAAAAAGAAAGAAAGAAAGATGAAGAGAGAGAAAAAGAGAAGAGAAAATGTGGAAAAACAGAGGTAAAAAGAAAGATGGAAAGAGAGAAATAGACCCTGGGCACTGAGCTGCAGAGTGGATGAGAGATGGAACGGGTGGAGAAAGGAACAGTGTGGTTGAGCACTGCGCCTCACCTAGTGGTGAATTTTTCTACTGCAGGCAAAGAACTATTTCCACCTCTGACGTGTCGCATCTTGACAGCGCGGAGTCGACAGCAAGACCACTTTAATATATCCCCAGGACAACCATTTTGGTGTTTCTATCATGTTAACCCTTTCTTTTTTGTCATCCAAGCTATATATCCTGTCATTAAGTTTTTCCTTATATTTATGATAGAAAACGTGTGACTTTAGTGACACTTTCATGATTTGTAGTCCGGATTTCTTCCAAGCCGTCCATTTAAAA